>MEHQ01000585.1:0-57246 GCA_008828725.1 Saccharina japonica
GCGAAATAAGCCACCTCGTTATACCTGGGTACAGAACACTCACTACAGGCACTATATTCGTTATGACAGACTTAGGATATTAAACGGCGGCTGTCTTTGCGGGGGCCGTGGCACGGCAACACAAGGGGCGATTCCCCAGTCGGCTGATGTTCGGCGACAATGACCGGGGGGAGGCCAGAGTCGAGCGGACAAGCCAAAGACTTGGCAGAATGCTCTTGTTGAAGACCTTAAGGTGTTTCGAGTCCACCGAGGGATCCACGGCACATTCCCCGTTGGTGTTTGGAGTAGAGACCGCAGTGTGGACCGTTGCAGCCAAATACGGCGGGCAAATGGTACAGGGGGGTCCTCGAAGCAGCTGAACGGTCATAGTAAGGTGGCACAAGGATGAGGCGGACCTGAGTAGAAGCGCCACGCATCCTCCGTTGATGGTGCTGCACCCAAGGGTAATGGGAAGGGGGGGGTGCAACAAGTCGTAAGACTAACCGCGGTTGAGAGAGCAGAAGACAGGAGGACAGCCCACAGGGTAGCGAAGAAAACCGCGGTTGACGAGAGCAGAAAGGCAGACACAGCCCACAGGTAGCCAATGTCCTCGGGACGGCGGCGGCTTTTGGCCCAGCAGGGAGTGCCGTGTCAACACCGGTCACTCCAGCGAATTGGCGCCGAGAGCACGACCGGCGAAGCCAAAGACTTGGCACGAATGCCTTGTTGAAGACCTTAACAAGGTGTTTGTTCAGAGCCCACCGAGGTATCCACGGCCAGCCCGTGGTGTTGGAGACTCTCTCAACACAACGGGAGGAGAGAGCGGCACACCAACGGGCTGGTGCCAGAGTGGAGCGCGGTGGCTGAAAACACCTTAAGTCTTCAACAAGGCCATTCGTGCCACGTCTTTGCTATCCGCCGGTGATCCGGCTTCGCGGAAAGTGCTCGGAGTCTGACAATGATTTTATTACCTCTCTTCCGTGTCTTTGTGGCTTCGCCGACCGCATCGTCCGAGGGACATTGCTACGCTGTTCGGGCTGTTGTCTTCCTGCTTTCGTCAACCGCGGTTTCCTTACGACTGTTGCCCCCCCCCCCCCCCCTCGAAAGGGATGCGTGGTCAAGCAGCAAATTAGTACGCCCTGCCCCCCTTCTTCCCATTCCCTTGTGCATCACCCGCAACGGATGCGTGGCGCTGTCTACTCGGTTCCGCCTCGTCCTTGTGCCACCGGACCATGAACCGTTCAGCTGCTTCGAGGACCCCCCTGTACCACKTGCCCGCCTTATTTGCTGCAACGGTCCACACTGCGGTCTCTACTCCAAATACCAATGGGGACTGTGCCGTGGACCCCTCGGTGGCTCGAAACACCTTGAGGTACTCAGCAAGGCATTTCTGCCAAGTCTCTGGTTGTCCGCACGGTGTGCGTCCCTCCCCACCCGTCATTGTACCGAACATCACCCGACTGGGTAGTAGCCCCTTGTGTTGCCGTGCCACGGCCCCCGCAAAGAACAGCCGCCGTTTAAGTATTCCTAAGTCTGTCATACGAATACTAGTGCCTGTAGTAGTGGATTTATGCTGTACCACCAGGTATACGGAATGTCTTAGATTCGGACAGCTATAGTTGAACCGCCGTGACCGACAATACGTGTGAATCTGCTGCTTGCTGTGGGTGGATATGCGGGTATACTGCTGTTGTTGCTGCTGCTGTTGCTGCTGCTAATAGACCACATAATTACTGCTGATACACGAATAAAAATAAATACAAGTACCACAGTAGTACATGCAGCAGTACCACGGTAGGTACCAATATAATATGATCTGTGGTATGCACGTCGTACAGCAGTGTGACACTGATGTTTGTTGCTGCTGTTCGTGTCAGGTGTACGAGTATAGTACCGATATAGTGTTCATTTTGTTATACGAGTATGCTTATTTCGGCATTGTGATATGATCAGGGTCGGGGCACAGAGCATTCCTAGCGTGGTCTGCTTTTTGAGCAGGTACTCGTTGGTACTTACGTGTGTTGTTTGCTTAGAAATAAAAGAAACACATGAAAGGCCGAAGGCCCAAGTTTGCCTCGCCTTGGAAACCCCTCGTTCTAATCTAGTGTATACCTCCCAAGTGCTACGAATACGACCCCAATACCTGTTACCAGGTAATCACCGGCGTTTCCACACCATGCAAGCAGTATCATGACACTAGCCCACTCTGATGGGCCATATATGCCGAATATGATAAATCCACTGAAACCCCGATCCCACCACCTAAACCATAAGGCGAAGATGCGGCTCCTCAAAACCCGCTCCCACATCTCTGAACGGCAAGGCTAAGAAGCCAGGTAAGGGAACGTAAAACAAAGAAAGAAAGGTGGGAATCAAAACTAATGCAGTCATGTGCCCGTCGGTGGCTGCATGAGTAGTCGATTTTATGTAAGCCACCCCGGGGCTCACGAGTGGGGGGAGTCGGCATGACAAACAAGGACGGAAAACCGAATGCTCTAAACCCCCACGACACCCGGCCCATAACATCCAGAAAGCGTGTATTGTGCCCCAATCCGGTGACCCGATTACGCAGACCAGCCCCGGCACTGAGTGGGGGGGTTGGCAGAACGAAATGCGGAAGAACGGTCCCGACCCCGACCCCACAAAATCAGAAAGCACTAAGTAAGGGAATACCGAGAAACGAAACGGCTCGACTCGGTTACTTGGAAACCGTCATGAGAAAATACGAAACAAACAAATCCAACCCCCCCCCCAAAAGCGGGAAAATATAGGCTGCAGCGGCAATGTGAAAGCCCAGCGATCCACGGCTGCGCCTCGTGGATCCCTTTACGTTAAGCTGGACCACCCTTGCGAACGCGCTAGCTAAGTCAACTTGTAGACGCCAAGAACCTCGTACAGCTCCCGTTGAAGTCGTGTAGCGTGCCGGAGAAAGAACAAGCTTGATCGGTCCCGGTTGATAAAAACAAATCAACGACATATACCTGTATTCGTCGTTGTAGTCGCGCTGATTTTCCCAAGCCACCACAGGCCGTCGTCTCCCTTGAGCCAAAAGTGGGCCCTGTCGGGAAACACAGTAGTGTTGTATCGGCGAAGCCAATCGGCGTGCGGTACACAGCCAAGACCGGAAGCCAAGAAACGCTCGCCGTTACTCCGAGAAAACTCCCGTTGTGCCGCGCCAATTCGCATCCGGCGGTACAGGCGGTTGGTTTGGCGGTGCTGGTTCGGGGTGCCGGCCCGGTGGCGCTAAATTTCGCGGTTAAAGAGCTGAAGATGCATTTCCGTTCCCAGGACGGGCGAGAGAGTCCCGTCCAGTGCGTCTCGTACATCACGTCGATGGCCCCACCTCGGCCCCGAACCGACTGGTGTCCGGTGATTTTCTCCACTTCGAGCCGTTGAAGAGGAGTTGAAACGTCGTCTTGGGTGACGTGGTAAGGGGGGGATTTCTTGGAGAAGTTGTTGAGGACGTATTGCGTCAACCCCGCAGGCAAATACTTTGGCATGTCGCCGTGGTCGTGGGGGTTGGCACAGGGCTTGCAGCGTTGTACCGACACGCGCCGGCGAGCATCAGCGCCGGGCTTGTCGGAAAGCACATCCAAATACAGGAGCTTAGCACTGAGAGGCGATCTGTCCCGGGTGTCCGCGGAGGAGCAGCGGCCAACTGCGAGGACTTTGTAGGGCCCCGTCCAGTTGAGCGATAGTTTGACCATGAAGAACTTGGCGTCCGTGTCAGTCTTCGCGCCCTGACGGATGGTGGCTGCCATATTGTACACCCACGCCCAGCCGCCAACGATGAATTCGGGGGACCAGACGTGGTGCGTCGGAGAGGGTGGGGTTGCGAGCCGGTTCTCGCGAAAAACTGTGAGGGCGTGGTGTTCGCGAACGATATCATACGCGCGCTGCTGGCGGTCCGTCGCCAAGTCCCGGTAGCGCGAGGTGATCGCGGGCCAAACTCTGGTGGCCGGCGACGCCTGCGCGCTCAAAAATCGTGAGAGGAAGGCGAGGAAGCCGACCCATGTGGACCTCGTTGGGAGCCAAACCCGTGGCAGCGCTGGCCGAAGTGTTGTGCACAAATTCGACGTGGGGGAGCTGTTCATCCCAATTGTTCCGAAGCTCGTTGACGACCATCGCCAACATTTGGGCCATCGTGTGATTGACAGGTTCCACCCCACCATTGCCGTTAGGGTGGTAGGAGCTCGTGGCGAGTTTCCGCACCCCGAGAAGCTGAGAGACGACTTGCGAAAGCTTCGAGCAAACCTGGAGGCCGTTGTCCGAGAGTGTGCTGCGGGGGCATCCCCAGAGGGGAATATACTTGTTGATGAGGATGTTTGCCGTGTCCTCAGCGGTGAATTCGGCCGCGATGACAGCGAGCATGTCGGCGCGGCGACTGAAGCGGTCAGTGAAGAGCAATATGTAAGTGTTGCCTCGGGGCGTGATCGGGAGAGGGTCGAATAATCGACGCTGACAGCGATGCCGGGCTCTTCCGGCAAGGCAATTGATACGATGGGCCACCGGACGGTCAGACGCGAAGTTTCACGTGATTGGCACTCCAAGCAGTGGCGTAGACACTACCTGATGTAGATACCGATCCACCAGTAGAAACGTTCGAGCATGTGCAAGGTACGCGCGGTCGCCAGGTGGCAGAAAGCTGTGGAATGGCAGGCCTGCATGACCCAGGGGTGCATGAGCAGCGTTACGTAAAAGCGAAGAGGCTCGTCGTTCAATAAACAAGCCGTGCGGCCCACCGAGGGCGTTGAATCCGGCGCTAATGGTGGGGACGGCTGTCGGACGAGTACGACGATTCCGTCATCGATTGTGTGTAGTTACCCTTTTCCAGCTAGCTCTTGAACCTCCGAGAAGGAAGGGTGCTAGTGTGAGGGAAAACACTACACATAGTATGCTGGCAAGGTCTCTGCCCAGCCAAGAGTTCTGTAGCGTATGGCGGCATTGCACGCGGGTTCGGCCTGTTGCTCCCGCGCCCAGTCGGCGTGCAAGTAGCGCACTGCGGAGTCACCGAGTTCGGCAGCTGGACCAAGGGCATCCAAGTCAGTCGCTGTGACGGACGGGACGCCAGTCGGCGCCGAAATCCTTAAAAACGAGGAGTGTCCACAGGCTCGGCGCGGTCGCGGTCGGACGGGATGGGCACCATTGAGACGGGCGAGGCGGCAGGACCAAGGGTCACTACGACGGCTGAAGGCGGTCGCGGCCGAGTTATTTGCGGCGGGGTGACAGCACGCCTGGCGGATGGTCAACCGGCCCATCCGGGCCCTAAACCAAAATCAACAGCGGGCGGCGCAGTGCCAGTGGGAACGGCCGTTGCTCGGTGCGTCCGGTTGAGATGCGCCCTGAGGGCGATGAAGCAGTAAGATGCGTCAGGTTTCGAGGCGGCGACGTCTAAGCAAAACCATGGAGTCCATCTTGATCTCCAGAGGGAGGCGCTCGCATTAGAGAACCCCCACCAGGTAGACCACAACTGGGATTAGGCAGTGGAAGACGCAGGCTAGAGTGGTACTCGGCGGTGCGGAGCGGTTTGAGAGGCATATCTCTCACGGCTGGGCGTGGGGACCCAGTGTCCAAGGCCATGGCTTGCATGGCGGAGGCCATTCTTGTTTTTTAAGCGATGTGGCTTGCTGGGCAGAGGCTGCCTCCGCCGGTGCTGCGGCTCATGGTACCAGCTGGATGTCTTGCTTGAGCGAGTGGTGTGATGCACGACCCTCTTGAGCCACATCGACGAGCCGTGGAAAGCGATGGGCAGGAGATACTTCGGTCCCAGTGTCATGCTCGCCGAGGGGAAAAGCAGACCCTTGCCCCCTTAAAAGTCTTCATCGTGATTGTGTTGGGAAATGCAAGCTCAAAAATGCCCAACAACAGCCATACAATTTAAAACGAGCACAACGCTTACCGAATAAAATAACGAACGTCCCGTTGAAAGCAACGCTATGTGTGATATGATCATAAAAACGACACAGAGTATACCTTGCCAGGGTTGCTTATTGAGCAGGTGTTCGTTGGTACTCACGTGTTTTGGTTGCTTAGAGATAGAAGAAGAGTAGGGCTATTCCTTTTTGCACGATAACATACTGAAAGGCCGAAGGCTGAAGTTGCCTCGCATTGGAAACCCACCTTATATACGCCTCCCTAGTACCACCAATACAGGTTACCAGGCATTCACCGGCATTTTCCACATAATTCAAGCAGTACTATAACCGTATACTCTACCGGACACCTAACAACAAACAGGAAAGCTGGTCCAGGCTGGACTTCATGTTTGACAGAGGGTGATTTTACACTAATTTCAAGATGACTCTCGAATTCAGTACTTTCCTTTACATACCAGGCTGTATTGTTTGTTAGCCTGATACTTGTTAGGTATCCTGTACTGTACTCTACATCCATACCAGGTATGTGAATTTGTAAGTCTTGATGCTTTAAGGCCGTTGCATTAGAGGACATAACGAGAGCGAGAGAGAGTGGAGAGAGAGAAAAGAGAGAGCGGAGTGCTCGAGTTCTTCTCCCGCGCAAGGCTAAAACTCCAAAATAAATCCTGCGAATATATACGCAACCCTCTACAACTTTTGTAACCATCATTGCTGACACGATCCAAAGGAGCAACCTCCCTGGCTCTTGGTAGGAATGATGATACTGAACGAACATTCAAGACAAGCTAGGGCCTACCCGCCAACAGCAGTCCCGCAGGAGGAAACCCGGCCACAGGGTCAACACCCTTTGTATAACTCAATATACTCCAAACCATGGCCTTTGAAACAACGGCCGCATCCCAAACGATAACGATGTCCAGAAATTAAGATACCAATTGGTGTTTTACTCACCCATGCCTCTCAAACTAGCACGGGGTGGAGACCTGGCGTGTTGTTCCTCGCACCACTCAAACATGGCACATTGAATAATACTCATACCCCTTACTCGCTCTCCAACGGCAGATTCAACAATAACCTATGGTAAGACTTGATAGGGGTCACAGCAAGGGATTTCGTCAAAATATCCGCGTGCGGCTCTTTCGAAACTACAAACTCAACGTCGATCTTCTTCATCCAAAGTAGCTCTCGAACGAAAGAGAAGCGCGCATCAATGTGTTTGCTCCGCACAGAACCAAGAGTTCTCGGCCAACGCTATGCCCCCCTGGTTACCCTCAAAACCTCGGGGGCACATTATCGTGTGGTACTGTACACAGACTGGTGCGCATTGCTGTAGGACTATACCCCTATCCCAACGAGGCAAGGCGGAGGGGGTAAAAGGGGCTAAAGGCGACCCGCCCAGGGAGACAGTCGAGAGAAGCGGTCGCATTCGCGAGACCGAGCAATCAAGGACATTAGCTATCGGACCTCGTGACGACAAAAAACAAACGATATCGTAGCACGAGACAGATCCACGAAAAATAGAACCTCGCTACTCGAATCTCCAAGAAACAACCTCGAAAACATATTTCTGCCTCGAAGAAACAACCTCGATGTCCTGCCAAGAACCTTCCTGCCTCGTATAAACAGTCTCGATGTCCCGCCGTCTCAGGAGCCGACGGATTGAAGGTTGCCACGCTCGGCGGCGACACAGGACATCGAGAGTACGACAGCGGGAACAGTCCGGACGAAGGCCGGGGAAGGCGGCCCGCGAGAGAACGGACGAGCAAGCGCGGGCGAGGTGCCGAGAGCGGAGGCGAACCGATTTTGATCTGAAGCCCAGACAATAGGGGGCAACTTTGGACATTTCCAAAGGCACGAGAGGCCTCGCGATTGATTTCATATATATACACATCGTACTACAGTACAGTCGGGGCAATATATCCGATTTTGATGCAATGATAAAACATACCTAAGGGTGTTCATGGCCCAATGGGAGCTTCCGCCAGCAAACATATGCCGAACCCCAATCCAGTTTATTACCCTCCAGGTGAGTGGGCATTGTGTTTCGGAGAGACCAATTGCTTATTGATTAGTCTACAGGATACATTATTGCGTGTCGTGCACTGACCGTTGGACACTACAAGTATATTATAACGTATGGCGCTCGTGGCAAGGTGTTAAGAGTTGGACGGGTTTCTGAAATATGTATTTGGTTGAGAGGACCCAACGTCAGTGTGCCGTGCATATGACCCAGTTATCTACCGCTTCATCTGGCTAGCTGCGTGATAAGCTTGCTTGGTGCTTGGCAAGCCCCGGTCCTTGCGGAATCCCGCTGACTAATCCCTCCGAACACGTTTCCATGAATACAATATGAATGTTGGGAGGTTCTATGGGTGGCGCACTAAGATACGGAATACTACTGGTGCTTGCTGTTGACAGCGCACAACGCTCATTGCTCAGTTGTCGGTATCTCCTGATAGAATACCGCCACTTTCCATGTGAACAGCTTGGAGATACTGTTACTGGCTGTTTTGACAAACAGCAGCCTTTGCCTAATAATCCCGTTGACTCATGGACAGGCAGGTATCCTTCACCCGAGACGAAGAGCTTTCCGACGCTTGTGGGTAGTTTCTCAGTTAGGGAGCCCGCCAGTCAACCATTATTTAAAGAAACCGTCCTACCCCGTAACCTATCATTACTCGTAACCTATTGTTAATATTGCTACAAGGGAGGGGCTGAACCAGCCGCAAGAGGTAAATAAAGCCCGTGCCCGCCGATTGAAGCGGGGGTGTCTCGAGCAGTCCGTGCGAAGAGGATCACCGGCACGAATCTAGGGCGAGCCCCTCAGTGATGATCAATAGCGTGCCACCGTTTCTAGTTGCTGGCCGATGAAAGGGCGTGACGAAGAGAGCGAGCGTCGGAGGGAGAGGGGAGAGAGCGAGAGAGTGGAATGGGTCCACGGCGGACGTCGGCCCATCGTGGACAGGTTCAATCGGAGCGATGGTGGGGGTGAAGCGTCAAAGACACGACGGGAAAGGGGTATGAGGGAACGTCGATGGGGCTACGCTGCTGACTATGTGTGGTGCGAGACCTGCTGGAGTATCCTCCAGAACGCCGTTCGCGGCGTTCGGACAACCGATGCACCCCGGTGCCTTCCTCGGTGAAACCTAGGGTGACGTCGCATACGGGACTGAGGGCATCGCGCGGCATGCTTGTCTTTCGGAAACGGAATTAATGTGCTACACGTGTCAGGCTTTCTGGAGGCCCTCGCGAGCGGCGTGGCACCAGCACCGGCACTGATCCGTCGCCTAGTATAACCACTAGCAGAATGCGACACGATAATCAGGGTTATTTCGAGGCGGAAGTGTGGGCACCCCCTGACTCTTCGAAGTCGGTCCGCGCGGATTGGAAGACCAAACAGTCCGGAGTGTTTGACGCTGTCGAGGTGGCAGAACATAGTTGGTTAGTTTTTGAACCAGCTTTATCTGAGGTTCATGACACGAGGAGAGAAGGTCTACACTCCACCCCACCCGTACCCCGATCGAAATTGACATTGAACTTGACACGCGATACACAATCCCGGTGGCTACGGTAGACAAAGCACCAATGGGCTAGTGTTATTATTGGTTTCATTTGCGACCTGACAACGTGTAGCTCTCATGGCAAGCATACCATCCACATACACCTACCAATCATTCAGTATCTGAATACTCGACAACATTATATCAATAATGCAGCCCACCTTATGAATGCCTTCTTCCGACTCCTAGCCAACGGTTTCACCAGTCAAATTAGAAATTACACTCACGTGTGTTGGGCAATTTCTGAAATATGGAGCCCCTTCAATGATGATGGTGAATATAATGACACATAGCAAGGTAGAGGTGCGCCAAGTCGCCTCTAGAGCTCCTTCCTAACTTGAGGCGCTCTGTACCAATAGAAAGGTCAAAGCTGATATTTGACAAACTTGAAAGCGCAAGGCATAAAAGGCAAGCATTTTTGCAAAACACGAACAGCATTTCGACCAGATTGGGTTAAGGAGCTCCGCCATTCAGAAAAACGTTTAGGCAAAATGGGCTATATACCTTTTGCGTAGCACGCGTCATATGATGATGCTGATGGTATCAAATTTGCTCGTTTCTCATCCCCCTTAAATATCCCGCGGCAAAAAGACAAAGCTATATGTAGACCCAAACGGGCTTCGATTGAAACTCACACCCGATAAACCATCGAGACCATGTATGTACCTTCTCTGCCGCGCTGTTAGCGGCAGGCCCTTTAAAACTAAACTAGAAACAAAAGTACCCTCTCTACCGCACTGAAGTGGGCCACACTCCACACTGAAGAGGCATTGCTCGTTTGAACCATCGTGAACCCCAACCAGACCCGGGGCGGATAGCTCTTCGTGCGTCGTCTTCCGTGCCTAACACTTTCGGAACCAGCCTGCCAGGTATCTGCTACGAAGTACTGTATACAATAGGTGCACGTTAGCGCGCCAGTTGAGACTGTTCGATTGGTCAGAACAGTTTCCAATAATCGTGCTGGTCGGTCCTATCGGCGACCCCTCAACCATCGGCCCGTCAACCTACATGCCAACACCGAGCATGATAAGCCTTGCCACGAATGACGAATGGAATGTTGAAACTATACATGTAAGTTGGCACAAGCTTTATAGCATACCGCCACACGTACAAAATAGATACCAGGTATAAACTCGTGTGAATTGTCTGCGTTCGCGGTAAAGTATGTTCTGATAAAAAAGATAATGGTGCATTACCCGCACTCTCCGTTTGTACAGCCTGTGCCGGTCGCCCTCTCACTGGCGGGTGGCATGAGCTTATTCCGTTCTATGCTGCAGTGGTACCGAGATGGCGACCATGTCGTTGTTCGACGACAGAGGCATTTGAAAGAAGACCCAGCCCACTGACACGACGACCCGACGCATGTTTACGACCACCAGTCCTGGCATCCAGTATGTGCCAAGGTGCACATTTTTCGGCCAATACGTAGGCGAGGTATTGCCGGAATCTCGCGTCCTGCAGCCGGGAACAACGGATCACGGTTAGAGGGAATCCCAGAAGGCGCCACACTTTAGCCAATCCTTGACATGCATTTTATATACCTGATAGCTCTTGTTTTATTTCGATATCGTTCCTGCCAACAGAAGCAGACACGTCGACCACGTTCATAGACGATGATCGCCAGTTTCGGCCACAAGACGACTACATCAACCGACAGTAAATCATCGCCCGTTTAGACAAACAAATGTCCATGTGGTGGTACTTCGCACGCGCGTTGACTCCGACTTCTGCATACACGCACCAGCGGTCAAACCGGGTGGCTGGTGTCCGGTGGTGTAGTTTCCCAGTATGGTTTTTCAATTTGCTGCTCCGTGGAATCTTCCGGGCTCAGTGGTCCTGAACGGCTGGCCGTTACACCCACAAACCCGGTGACCCCCGCCACTGTCTCCGCAGACTTCTTGAAATCGCGGGGTTTCAGGTGAGGGTCCTGACGTGTGGCGGCTACGAAGAATATTGGCCACAATATCAATATCAGATCTAGGTGGAGAAGCAGCGGAAAAGGCGGGTGGGGGCGTAAAAAACACATGGTGGGGAAAATATGAGAGGGCGACCACGTTTGACGGCACAAGAACCGCCCGCGTTTGGCTTGCACATATGCCCGGGCCTGGATGGATTTTGTTTCAGCTTTAACCTTCTACCACAAATGCCAGAGAGAAGATAACGCAACAACACCGAAGAAACTTCGTTTCGAGTCAATTCGCCCGATCATATTCCCAATTGGTGGGGGCGTGCCGTGCCAAATCGTATGATATGCGGTAAGCACGACGGCTTTGTGTTTTTTTTAATAATAATGTCCAAAGTTTACACGCACTGTCTCAGGTGAACACATGAAGAATCGGTCGTAATTTCCGGGCAATGCTACGGGGTTACTTCGGCACACTGTTGTTGCTTTAAACCTTTGTCACAAACAAGGGGCCGTTCTTAGGGCCGTTCTTAGGGCCGTTCTTAGGGCCGTTCTTAGGGCCGTTCTTAGAGCCGTTCGTTTCGGAGACCGTTTATTCCAGAGTGTTAACATGTTGGGATATAGGCGAACCCACCCCAAAAGCCGCCGATGCTGCCGAGTATCTCTCCGACGTTGAGAGGGTCGATCTCGGTGACCACCTCCCACGAATCCGGCTCCTGCTGCACTTGTACCTCCAAGTACGCATAGGGATGGGTGATGTTCCCATTCACCTGTCAGATGGTGTCGAAGTGTTCCAGGGGTTCGTGGCGACAACGTTACGCGGACAACCTAGCTCGTTGTGGCGACTATACTAACTCGTCTTGTTTGCTGCGCCCAGGGGGCAGGAGGAGACATCGTGCGCCCATCTTCCACCGGGACACTACCTGTATGGTCATGTAAACGTTCACGGGGTTTCTTGGTCCCACCTGACTGTGTCCAGTAAACCAACTCGTTGTAACAGGGCTACATAAGTGTTTTTCTCGGACTAAGAGCTAGCGCCTCTCACAAAAACAAAGATGCTAGTTGTGCACACATTTCCGGGGTGCCGCGCAGCGGGAGGCCTATCGCACGTAGTGCAAAACCCGGACCGGACCCACCTCGTCCTTGTAAACCGACGATGTTATCGACAGGGCCTTGTACGAGGCGAGATCATCCTTCTTGATATTTTGCTGCTCGTTAAGCCCGATCCCCTGGCGTAGACGCGAGCACCGACAAAATTTGCACAAACAAGTAATACCCGAGGGGTGGGCAGAACCGTGATCCACCAGGCTATAAACGCGTACCGGACAATACGTGTGAATCTGCTGCTTGCTGTGGGTGGATATGCGGGTATACTGCTGTTGTTGCTGCTGCTGTTGCTGCTGCTAATAGACCACATAATTACTGCTGATACACGAATAAAAATAAATACAAGTACCACAGTAGTACATGCAGCAGTACCACGGTAGGTACCAATATAATATGATCTGTGGTATGCACGTCGTACAGCAGTGTGACACTGATGTTTGTTGCTGCTGTTCGTGTCAGGTGTACGAGTATAGTACCGATATAGTGTTCATTATGTTATACGAGTATGCTTATTTCGGCATTGTGATATGATCAGGGTCGGGGCACAGAGCATTCCTAGCGTGGTCTGCTTTTTGAGCAGGTACTCGTTGGTACTCACGTGTGTTGTTTGCTTAGAAATAAAAGAAACACATGAAAGGCCGAAGGCCCAAGTTTGCCTCGCCTTGGAAACCCCTCGTTCTAATCTAATGTATACCTCCCAAGTGCTACGAATACGACCCCAATACCTGTTACCAGGTAATCACCGGCGTTTCCACACCATGCAAGCAGTATCATGACACTAGCCCACTCTGATGGGCCATATATGCCGAAATATGATAAATCCACTGAAACCCCGATCCCACCACCTAAACCATAAGGCGAAGATGCGGCTCCTCAAAACCCGCTCCCACATCTCTGAACGGCAAGGCTAAGAAGCCAGTAAGGGAACGTAAAACAAAGAAAGAAAGGTGGGAATCAAAACTAATGCAGTCATGTGCCCGTCGGTGGCTGCATGAGTAGTCGATTTTATGTAAGCCACCCCGGGGCTCACGAGTGGGGGGAGTCGGCATGACAAACAAGGACGGAAAACCGAATGCTCTAAACCCCCCCGACACCCGGCCCATAACATCCAGAAAGCGTGTATTGTGCCCCAATCCGGTGACCCGATTACGCAGACGAGCCCCGGCACTGAGTGGGGGGGTTGGCAGAACGAAATGCGGAAGAACGGTCCCGACCCCGACCCCACAAAATCAGAAAGCACTAAGTAAGGGAATACCGAGAAACGAAACGGCTCGACTCGGTTACTTGGAAACCGTCATGAGAAAATACGAAACAAACAAATCCAACCCCCCCCCCCAAAAGCGGGAAAATATAGGCTGCAGCGGCAATGTGAAAGCCCAGCGATCCACGGCTGCGCCTCGTGATCCCTTTACGTTAAGCTGGACCACCCTTGCAAACGCGCTAGCTAAGTCAACTTGTAGACGCCAAGAACCTCGTACAGCTCCCGTTGAAGTCGTGTAGCGTGCCGGAGAAAGAACAAGCTTGATCGGTCCCGGTTGATAAAAACAAATCAACGACATATACCTGTATTCGTCGTTGTAGTCGCGCTGATTTTCCCAAGCCACCACAGACCGTCATTGCCCTTGTACCATAAGTGGGTCCCGTTGGGAAGAACGGGGGTGCTGTGCCGGCGAAGCCAATCGGCGTGTGGTACACAGCCATAGCCGGGAGCTAAGAAACGCTCACCGTTGATACGACGGAGATCCATTTGTGCCGCACCAATTCGCATCCGGTTGTACAGGTGGTTGATTCGGCGCTGCTGGTTTGAGGTGTCGGCCCAGTAGCGCAAAGGTTCGCGGCCAGGGAGCTGAAGGCCCGGTTCAAGTTGCCAGGACGACCGAGCGAGTCCCGTCGAGCGCGTCTCGAATGTCACCGCGATAACCCCACCTCGGCGCCGAACCGACTGGCGTCCGGTAATTGTCAGCACTTCGAGTCGTTGGGGGGGAGTTGAAACGCGGTCTTGGATGAGGAGTACGGAGGGAATTTCTTGGAGGCGGTTTGGAGCACGTATTGCGCCCACCTCGCTGTCAAATACTTTGGCATGTCGCCGCGGTCGTGGGGGCATGCACAGGGCTTGCAGCGTTGTACCGACACGCACCCTCGATTATCAGCCCGGGACATGTCGGAAATAATATTCAAGTATTAGAGCTTAGCACCGACAGAGTATCTTCACGGTGTGCCCACGGAGGAGCAGGGGCCAACTGCGAGGACTTTGTGGGTGACCGTCGAGCTGAACGATAGTGAGAACCTTAGCGTCCGTATCAGGCGCCCTAAAGGATAGTGGCTACCATGCAGCACACCCAACACAACCGCCAACGATGGATTTGGGGACCAGATGCAGCGCAAAGGAGAGAGCCGAGTTGCGCCGGTTCATGCCAGTAACGGTGAGAGCATCATATTCGCGAACGATATCATACGTGCGCTTCTGGCGGCCCGTCGCCAAGTCGCAGTAGGTGAGGTGGTTGCGTCCCAAGCTCTAGAGGCCGGCGACTCCAGCATGATCGAAAGTTGCGAGAGGAACGCGTAGTAGACGACCCATGTGGACCTCGCTGGGAGTCAAACCCGTGGCGGCGCTGACCGAATTGTTGTACGAAAATTCGACTTGAGGGAGTTGTTCACCCGATTCGAGCTGGAGCTCATTGACGACGATCGCCAGCATCTGTGCCATCGTGTGGATACCACGTTGAACCACACTGTCGCCGTTTGGATGGTACGAGCCGGTGGTGAGTTTCCGAGCCCTGAGAAGCTGATAGCCGGCTTGCAAAAGATTTGAGCGAAACTGGACGCCGACGTCCGAGAGAATGCTGCGGGGGCATCCCTAGAGGGGAATATTCCGGTTGATGATAAACTTTTCCGTGCCCTCAGCGGTGAACTCGGCTGCGGTGACTGCGAACATGTCGGCGCGGGGACTCGAATGATAACTGAAGACGAAAATGTAGGGGTTTCGTCGGGGCGTGACCGTAAAATAGCCGAAGTAATAGACGCCAACAGCGATGCCGGGCTTTTCCGGCAAGGCAATTGATCCGATGGGCCACCGGACGGTCAGACGCGAAGTTTTACGTGATTGGCACTCCAAGCAGTGGCGTAGACACTACCTGATGTAGATACCGATCCACCAGTAGAAACGTTCGAGCATGTGCAAGGTACGCGCGGTCGCCAGGTGGCAGGAAGCTGTGGAATGGCAGGCCTGCATGACCCAGGGGTGCATGAGCAGCGTTACGTAAAAGCGAAGAGGCTCGTCGTTCAATAAACAAGCCGTGCGGCCCACCGAGGGCGTTGAATCCGGCGCTAATGGTGGGGACGGCTGTCGGACGAGTACGACGATGCCGTCATCGATTGTGTGTAGTTACCCTTTTCCAGCTAGCTCTTGAACCTCCGAGAAGGAAGGGTGCTAGTGTGAGGGAAAACACTACACATAGTATGCTGGCAAGGTCTCTGCCCAGCCAAGAGTTCTGTAGCGTATGGCGGCATTGCACGCGGGTTCGGCCTGTTGCTCCCGCGCCCAGTCGGCGTGCAAGTAGCGCACTGCGGAGTCACCGAGTTCGGCAGCTGGACCAAGGGCATCCAAGTCAGTCGCTGTGACGGACGGGACGCCAGTCGGCGCCGAAATCCTTAAAAACGAGGAGTGTCCACAGGCTCGGCGCGGTCGCGGTCGGACGGGATGGGCACCATTGAGACGGGCGAGGCGGCAGGACCAAGGGTCACTACGACGGCTGAAGGCGGTCGCGGCCGAGTTATTTGCGGCGGGGTGACAGCACGCCTGGCGGATGGTCAACCGGCCCAACCGGGCCCTAAACCAAAATCAACAGCGGGCGGCGCAGTGCCAGTGGGAACGGCCGTTGCTCGGTGCGTCCGGTTGAGATGCGCCCTGAGGGCGATGAAGCAGTAAGAGGCGTCAGGTTTCGAGGCGGCGACGTCTAAGCAAAACCATGGAGTCCATCTTGATCTCCAGAGGGAGGCGCTCGCATTAGAGAACCCCCACCAGGTAGACCACAACTGGGATTAGGCAGTGGAAGACGCAGGCTAGAGTGGTACTCGGCGGTGCGGAGCGGTTTGAGAGGCATATCTCTCACGGCTGGGCGTGGGGACCCAGTGTCCAAGGCCATGGCTTGCATGGCGGAGGCCATTCTTGTTTTTTAAGCGATGTGGCTTGCTGGGCAGAGGCTGCCTCCGCCGGTGCTGCGGCTCATGGTACCAGCTGGATGTCTTGCTTGAGCGAGTGGTGTGATGCACGACCCTCTTGAGCCACATCGACGAGCCGTGGAAAGCGATGGGCAGAAGATACTTCGGTCCCAGTGTCATGCTCGCCGAGGGGAAAAGCAGACCCTTGCCCCCTTAAAAGTCTTCATCGTGATTGTGTTGGGAAATGCAAGCTCAAAAAGGCCCAACAACAGCCATACAATTTAAAACGAGCACAACGCTTACCGAATAAAATAACGAACGTCCCGTTGAAAGCAACGCTATGTGTGATATGATCATAAAAACGACACAGAGTATACCTTGCCAGGGTTGCTTATTGAGCAGGTGTTCGTTGGTACTCACGTGTGTTGGTTGCTTAGAGATAGAAGAAGAGTAGGGCTATTCCTTTTTGCACGATAACATACTGAAAGGCCGAAGGCTGAAGTTGCCTCGCATTGGAAACCCACCTTATATACGCCTCCCTAGTACCACCAATACAGGTTACCAGGCATTCACCGGCATTTTCCACATAATTCAAGCAGTACTATAACCGTATACTCTACCGGACACCTAATAACAAACAGGAAAGCTGGTCCAGGCTGGACTTCATGTTTGACAGAGGGTGAGTTTACACTAATTTCAAGATGACGACTCTCGAATTCAGTACTTTCCTTTACATACCAGGCTGTATTGTTTGTTAGCCTGATACTTGTTAGGTATCCTGTACTGTACTCTACATCCATACCAGGTATGTGAATTTGTAAGTCTTGATGCTTTAAGGCCGTTGCATTAGAGGACATAACGAGAGCGAGAGAGAGTGGAGAGAGAGAAAAGAGAGAGCGGAGTGCTCGAGTTCTTCTCCCGCGCAAGGCTAAAACTCCAAAATAAATCCTGCGAATATATACGCAACCCTCTACAACTTTTGTAACCATCATTGCTGACACGATCTAAAGGAGCAACCTCCATGGCTCTTGGTAGCAATGATGATACTGAACGAACATTCAAGACAAGCTAGGGCCTACCCGCCAACAGCAGTCCCGCAGGAGGAAACCCGGCCACAGGGTCAACACCCTTTGTATAACTCAATATACTCCAAACCATGGCATTTGAAACAACGGCCGCATCCCAAACGATAACGATGTCCAGAAATTAAGATACCAATTGGTGTTTTACTCACCCATGCCTCTCAAACTAGCACGGGGTGGAGACCTGGCGTGTTGTTCCTCGCACCACTCAAACATGGCACATTGAATAATACTCATACCCCTTACTCGCTCTCCAACGGCAGATTCAACAAGAACCTATGGTAAGACTTGATAGGGGTCACAGCAAGGGATTTCGTCAAAATATCCGCGTGCGGCTCTTTCGAAACTACAAACTCAACGTCGATCTTCTTCATCCAAAGTAGCTCTCGAACGAAAGAGAAGCGCGCATCAATGTGTTTGCTCCGCACAGAACCAGAGTTCTCGGCCAACGCTATGCCCCCCTGGTTACCCTCAAAACCTCGGGGGCACATTATCGTGTGGTACTGTACACAGACTGGTGCGCATTGCTGTAGGACTATACCCCTATCCCAACGAGGCAAGGCGGAGGGGGTAAAAGGGGCTAAAGGCGACCCGCCCAGGGAGACAGTCGAGAGAAGCGGTCGCATTCGCGAGACCGAGCAATCAAGGACATTAGCTATCGGACCTCGTGACGACAAAAAACAAACGATATCGTAGCACGAGACAGATCCACGAAAAATAGAACCTCGCTACTCGAATCTCCAAGAAACAACCTCGAAAACATATTTCTGCCTCGAAGAAACAACCTCGATGTCCTGCCAAGAACCTTCCTGCCTCGTATAAACAGTCTCGATGTCCCGCCGTCTCAGGAGCCGACGGATTGAAGGTTGCCACGCTCGGCGGCGACACAGGACATCGAGAGTACGAAAGCGGGAACAGTCCGGACGAAGGCCGGGGAAGGCGGCCCGCGAGAGAACGGACGAGCAAGCGCGGGCGAGGTGCCGAGAGCGGAGGCGAACCGATTTTGATCTGAAGCCCAGACAATAGGGGGCAACTTTGGACATTTCCAAAGGCACGAGAGGCCTCGCGATTGATTTCATATATATACACATCGTACTACAGTACAGTCGGGGCAATATATCCGATTTTGATGCAATGATAAAACATACCTAAGGGTGTTCATGGCCCAATGGGAGCTTCCGCCAGCAAACATATGCCGAACCCCAATCCAGTTTATTACCCTCCAGGTGAGTGGGCATTGTGTTTCGGAGAGACCAATTGCTTATTGATTAGTCTACAGGATACATTATTGCGTGTCGTGCATTGACCGTTGGACACTACAAGTATAATATAACGTATGGCGCTCGTGGCAAGGTGTTAAGAGTTGGACGGGTTTCTGAAATATGTATTTGGTTGAAATGACCCAACGTCAGTGTGCCGTGCATATGACCCAGTTATCTACCGCTTCATCTGGCTAGCTGCGTGATAAGCTTGCTTGGTGCTTGGCAAGCCCCGGTCCTTGCGGAATCCCGCTGACTAATCCCTCCGAACACGTTTCCATGAATACAATATGAATGTTGGGAGGTTCTATGGGTGGCGCACTAAGATACGGAATACTACTGGTGTTTGCTGTTGACAGCGCACAACGCTCATTGCTCAGTTGTCGGTATCTCCTGATAGAATACCGCCACTTTCCATGTGAACAGCTTGGAGATACTGTTACTGGCTGTTTTGACAAACAGCAGCCTTTGCCTAATAATCCCGTTGACTCATAGACAGGCAGGTATCCTTCACCCGAGACGAAGAGCTTTCCGACGCTTGTGGGTAGTTTCTCAGTTAGGGAGCCCGCCAGTCAACCATTATTTAAAGAAACCGTCCTACCCCGTAACCTATCATTACTCGTAACCTATTGTTAATATTGCTACAAGGGAGGGGCTGAACCAGCCGCAAGAGGTAAATAAAGCCCGTGCCCGCCGATTGAAGCGGGGGTGTCTCGAGCAGTCCGTGCGAAGAGGATCACCGGCACGAATCTAGGGCGAGCCCCTCAGTGATGATCAACAGCGTGCCACCGTTTCCAGTTGCTGGCCGATGAAAGGGCGTGACGAAGAGAGCGAGCGTCGGAGGGAGAGGGCAGAGAGCGAGAGAGTGGAATGGGTCCACGGCGGACGTCGGCCCATCGTGCACAGGTTCAATCGGAGCGATGGTGGGGGTGAAGCGTCAAAGACACGACGGGAAAGGGGTATGAGGGAACGTCGATGGGGCTACGCTGCTGACTATGTGTGGTGCGAGACCTGCTGGAGTATCCTCCAGAACGCCGTTCGCGGCGTTCGGACAACCGATGCACCCCGGTGCCTTCCTCGGTGAAACCTAGGGTGACGTCGCATACGGGACTGAGGGCATCGCGCGGCATGCTTGTCTTTCGGAAACGGAATTAATGTGCTACACGTGTCAGGCTTTCTGGAGGCCCTCGCGAGCGGCGTGGCACCAGCACCGGCACTGATCCGTCGCCTAGTATAACCACTAGCAGAATGCGACACGATAATCAGGGTTGTTTCGAGGCGGAAGTGTGGGCACCCCCTGACTCTTCGAAGTCGGTCCGCGCGGATTGGAAGACCAAACAGTCCGGAGTGTTTGACGCTGTCGAGGTGGCAAAACATAGTTGGTTAGTTTTTGAACCAGCTTTATCTGAGGTTCATGACACGAGGAGAGAAGGTCTACACTCCACCCCACCCGTACCCCGATCGAAATTGACATTGAACTTGACACGCGATACACAATCCCGGTGGCTACGGTAGACAAAGCACCAATGGGCTAGTGTTATTATTGTTTCAATTGTGATATGACAACGTGTAGCTCTCATGGCAAGCATACCATCCACATACACCTACCAATCATTCAGTATCTGAATACTCGACAACATTATATCAATAATGCAGCCCACCTTATGAATACCTTCTTCCAACTCCTAGCCAACGGTTTCACCAGTCAAATCAGAAAACAAAACTCAAATGTGTTGGGCAATTTCTGAAATATGGAGCCCCTCCAATGATGATGGTGAATATGATGATGACACATAGCAAGGTAGAGGTGCGCCAAGTCGCCTCTAGAGCTCCTTCCTAACTTGAGGCGCTCTGTACCAATAGAAAGGTCAAAGCTGATATTTGACAAACTTGAAAGCGCAAGGCATAAAAGGCAAGCATTTTTGCAAAACACGAACAGCATTTCGACCAGATTGGGTTAAGGAGCTCCGCCATTCAGAAAAACGTTTAGGCAAAATGGGCTATATACCTTTTGCGTAGCACGCGTCATATGATGATGCTGATGGTATCAAATTTGCTCGTTTCTCATCCCCCTTAAATATCCCGCGGCAAAAAGACAAAGCTATATGTAGACCCAAACGGGCTTCGATTGAAACTCACACCCGATAAACCATCGAGACCATGTATGTACCTTCTCTGCCGCGCTGTTAGCGGCAGGCCCTTTAAAACTAAACTAGAAACAAAAGTACCCTCTCTACCGCACTGAAGTGGGCCACACTCCACACTGAAGAGGCATTGCTCGTTTGAACCATCGTGAACCCCAACCAGACCCGGGGCGGATAGCTCTTCGTGCGTCGTCTTCCGTGCCTAACACTTTCGGAACCAGCCTGCCAGGTATCTGCTACGAAGTACTGTATACAATAGGTGCACGTTAGCGCGCCAGTTGAGACTGTTCGATTGGTCAGAACAGTTTCCAATAATCGTGCTGGTCGGTCCTATCGGCGACCCCTCAACCATCGGCCCGTCAACCTACATGCCAACACCGAGCATGATAAGCCTTTGCCACGAATGACGAATGGAATGATGAAACTATACATGTAAGTTGGCACAAGCTTTATAGCATACCGCCACACGTACAAAATAGATACCAGGTATAAACTCGTGTGAATTGTCTGCGTTCGCGGTAAAGTATGTTCTGATAAAAAAGATAATGGTGCATTACCCGCACTCTCCGTTTGTACAGCCTGTGCCGGTCGCCCTCTCACTGGCGGGTGGCATGAGCTTATTCCGTTCTATGCTGCAGTGGTACCGAGATGGCGACCATGTCGTTGTTCGACGACAGAGGCATTTGAAAGAAGACCCAGCCCACTGACACGACGACCCGACGCATGTTTACGACCACCAGTCCTGGCATCCAGTATGTGCCAAGGTGCACATTTTTCGGCCAATACGTAGGCGAGGTATTGCCGGAATCTCGCGTCCTGCAGCCGGGAACAACGGATCACGGTTAGAGGGAATCCCAGAAGGCGCCACACTTTAGCCAATCCTTGACATGCATTTTATATACCTGATAGCTCTTGTTTTATTTCGATATCGTTCCTGCCAACAGAAGCAGACACGTCGACCACGTTCATAGACAATGATCGCCAGTTTCGGCCACAAGACGACTACATCAACCGACAGTAAATCATCGCCCGTTTAGACAAACAAATATCCATGTGGTGGTACTTCGCACGCGCGTTGACTCCGACTTCTGCATACACGCACCAGCGGTCAAACCGGGTGGCTGGTGTCCGGTGGTGTAGTTTCCCAGTATGGTTTTTCAATTTGCTGCTCCGTGGAATCTTCCGGGCTCAGTGGTGCTGAACGGCTGGCCGTTACACCCACGAACCCGGTGACCCCCGCCACTGTCTCCGCAGACTTCTTGAAATCGCGGGATTTCATGTGAGGGTCCTGACGTGTGACGGCTACGAAGAATATTGGCCACAATATCAATATCAGATCTAGGTGGAGAAGCAGGGGAAAAGGCGGGTGGGGGTGGAAAAAACACATGGTTGGGAAAATATGAGAGGGCGACCACGTTTGACGGCACAAGAACCGCCCGCGTTTGGCTTGCACATATGCCCGGGCCTGGATGGATTTTGTTTCAGCTTTAACCCTCTACCACAAATGCCAGAGAGAAGATAACGCAACAAAACCGAAGAAACTTCGTTTCGAGTCAATTCGCCCCATCATATTCCCAATTGGTGGGGGCGTGCCGTGCCAAATCGTATGATATGCGGTAAGCACGACGGCTTTGTGTTTTTTTAATAATAATGTCCAAAGTTTACACGCACTGTCTCAGGTGAACACATGAAGAATCGGTCGTAATTTCCGGGCAATGCTACGGGGTTACTTCGGCACACTGTTGTTGCTTTAAACCTTTGTCACAAACAAGGGGCCGTTCTTAGGGCCGTTCTTAGGGCCGTTCTTAGGGCCGTTCTTAGGGCCGTTCTTAGAGCCGTTCGTTTCGGAGACCGTTTATTCCAGAGTGTTAACATGTTGGGATATAGGCGAGCCCACCCCAAAAGCCGCCGATGCTGCCGAGTATCTCTCCGACGTTGAGAGGGTCGATCTCGGTGACTACCTCCCACGAATCCGGCTCCTGCTGCACTTGTACCTCCAAGTACGCATAGGGATGGGTGATGTTCCCATTCACCTGTCAGATGGTGTCGAAGTGTTCCAGGGGTTCGTGGCGACAACGTTACGCGGACAACCTAGCTCGTTGTGGCGACTATACTAACTCGTCTTGTTTGCTGCGCCCAGGGGGCAGGAGGAGACATCGTGCGCCCATCTTCCACCGGGACACTACCTGTATGGTCATGTAAACGTTCACGGGGTTTCTTGGTCCCACCTGACTGTGTCCAGTAAACCAACTCGTTGTAACAGGGCTACATAAGTGTTTTTCTCGGACTAAGAGCTAGCGCCTCTCACAAAAACAAAGATGCTAGTTGTGCACACATTTCCGGGGTGCCGCGCAGCGGGAGGCCTATCGCACGTAGTGCAAAACCCGGACCGGACCCACCTCGTCCTTGTAAACCGACGATGTTATCGACAGGGCCTTGTACGAGGCGAGATCATCCTTCTTGATATTTTGCTGCTCGTTAAGCCCGATCCCCTGGCGTAGACGCGAGCACCGACAAAATTTGCACAAACAAGTATTATCCGAGGGGTGGGCATAACCGTGATCCACCAGGGTAGTGTAACTCCGGACGCCACATGTGTTTACTTTGACAAGGGTGGGACGCATGCTACGGTAGAGGTGCACCATTTTGTTTCTGAGATGTCGCTTGAGGAGCTATGTACCTCGCCCAATAATATATTTGGGAGGAACGTACAAGCGCTACACCCGATGGACAATCCCAGGGCCGAAGTATGTAACGAAAATATTGCATCACATGAATGAAATTCCAGCGAGTTTGGGTTAAGGAGCCCCGTCAATCAGAAAACATTTCAGCCAAAAAGTGCTACCTCGATCGTAGCACGCAATCGTGGCGGTGTTCGAGCCTAGGCCGTTACCGACGAACCAAAATGTGGCGTCCCACGGGGTCCGAACATTCGAAAACATTTTGTCGACCAAATATCCGGGGCGAAACGAACTTTGTGTTGGGATTCGACGATTCAAAGTGTGGGTATGGTGATTGGACGTGTTGGAGTTTTTTTGGAGCTTGATTTAGCATGCTTCCTCGGTTGTTTGGCTTGATCACGGTATAAATACTTGACGCGGCCATGCCGCTGTGTGATAACGTTCCTGGTAGCAAGAACACGCTGACGATACCTTTGTCAACGTATCCAACCGAGATCAGTGCTCGGTTTGAAGTAAATGGTGTTCGAGATTCGGCTCTGCGGGGGGCGAGGCAACTATGTTTACGTGAACATGATGGAAAATAGCCGTAAAAAGCTCAAACCGACAGCTACTCTAACACCGTGCTGCTCCGGACATACCATGTATGTGAATATGTGGCTGTTGGATTCGTTCGTAACGCAGCTGTACGACGTCTGGATCCCAGTTGACGTCACTTTGGTTTCTGGGTCGTGCAGGAAGATGTACACCCATTCCCTGCATAGGGGCGGAGATAACGGCAGTAGGGGGGGTATGGGGTGACAGACAGTTCCAATAACGTTCGAGACGATGTTACACCTGTTGAACCAAACAACGCATGCCAGGGATTGACACCTACTCCACTCCAGCCTCTAATCTCCAATCTCGAATCGCTGCACAGTCATTATTTGATTATTGGTTTGCTAGTACAAACAGAAGCTTACAGGAACTCCGTGTGCAAAACAGGAGTAGGTACACAGCAGCGCAGCAGGGGTGTTGAGGTGTAGCCCGAGGTCAGCAGGGCTGGCAACACCAAACGTGTGCGTGCGTTACTGAACTGTCAGGGTTTAAGCAGAAACTTGACGAATCAGTTGCATCTCCGAGTCACAACCACCGATGTTATTGGTGGGTTTTCGTGTTACAATTCAAGGGTGCCTTCTTCGTATTTTACTACGGGGTTGTCCCGTGCCCGAACACTGGTTCTCCCCCTTCGTTCGATCGCTCCAAGCGGCCCATCTTTGTTGTTTGAGCAGGAATGATCAAGACTACTGGACATAATTCATCACAGCAGCAGCGTGTTCTTTCTACATCTAAGGCTGAAGCATCAGCTTACTACGTAGAATTCAACCAACAGAGACTCCAGCGCTTGCCCCTGGCACTGCTTTTGCCAGCTATCAGCAGTCAGTCCATCATTGTCTAGATACACAATAACTTGAGACCCAAGCTATACGAAAATAGCTTATGAGCCCCGATCGCACAAGCGCTGTACTACAATAGATGCGGGTGGCCCGGCGCATCAAGGAGACGCCACATCGGGTTACGACCGGTGTATCAACTGGAACTGGGATGCAAGGCCATGCGCTGATTTGAGTATATATCTGCATGATCGCAAAGACGAAGACACCGTCTTTGGAGATCGACGTTTCGTTGAAATCGTCGACGAAAACATCGCGAGTGAAGCAGAACAAGCGGCTACGCGTGTCTCGGGTCCGCCAAATCAGGCGCCAATCCTAAGCCGCGGTACTACTGCAGTTTACACTGCTGAATGAAAGGCGTGAGATACCCCCAATTATATCATGTTGAGGTGTTACGGTCACCTGCTGCTGCTATTGGACGCGGTCAACGTAAACCCCCGAGCAATTAAATCGAGTAGCTTCTGTACGAAATTGCAGTATGACTCGACAGCTGCTGCACTGCTGTAGGTAAGGGTGCTGCTGTGCGTGCTTCACGACTGACTGTGGACTCAAGCCTCGGATTTCGAGTGACCGCTGTACGCCAATAAGCCCGCGACAACTTCCTTGTTGCTGTGGGGTGCGATTTCGACGACGAACTGTGGATCATGAGTCTCGGATCCCGCGACACTTGTGTACCAGATAACCCCCTAAGACAACTGCTGCAGTGCCGTAGGTAGGAGTACTAGCGTGCGTAACCAATCTCCCATCATGGACTATGAGTTAGAAGTCTCGGGCCTCTATCTCAACTCATGCCACTACTGGGCTTACGAAGCAGGAGTAAGCCATCTGCCGCAGCTTGTCTACGCTCTAGCAGGGAGCATACCTCCTCTCTTGGTAGTAATACTACTGTGGACGTATACGTTCGTGAACATGACGTCCAAAACACGTGAACGACACCTGCCGCCATCACGATCGCCTAGGTTGGAGACAGCAGTGGAAACTACGTAGAGATGCTGTAGCCTAACCTGTGAGACTTCCATTTGTCTCCGTCTTGGACGCAAGTAGTCGAATTTCCTGCGGTGCCACCCGGATACCAGGACGCCTGCCCGACAGCATACGCGATCACACCGTTGGGGTTGGATGGGGTAACAAGCAGCTATGAATAACCCGTATTTCTCGTTTTATAATCGCGTTCATAACGGCAAAGGCACAATATATTTCCTCACCCAACACAATCGTTTTGTCGGGAAAATGCAGAGATTCACTCCAGAATTTCACTGGAAGAGTGGTGCGTAGTGAATACAACCGCGTGGGACTGCTGTACACCCGGTGAGCACACGTTTACTTTTGAAACTCATCATTAATATTGCCGATTTCAGTTTCGTACCTGCAGCGCTTGGTTGTTTCATATTCTATAAGCTTACCTTCAGGGTGAAGTAGTCCAGGAAGTTCTTCGCATCCCGTTCTTGCCCCAAGAAGGTGGTTACTTGAGACGTCTGGAACTCCATACACCAGCCTTGCTGCGAATACAAGAACGCACAAAGAGGTTCCCCGAGGAGGCCACTTATAACACCCATCGACAATGATGACCTGTTGGCCGGGCAAGCTTTCAATTTAAAATGCTATGGTTTGGCCAACATCTATGATAAAATGAAATTATTTGCAAACGACGTGCTCGGGATGCATGGGCCCATAAATACGAGCGCGCTTACCCTTAACCAGCCAACCACAGGGACCTCTTGCTCGTATTCACCGCCACGGTAGAACCAAGCACTCGGCTTCTCTGCTTCTGTCATGTTGGCAGAAACGACACACTCTTCTTCCAGGTCCATTGTATCGCAGCCGTATGTGTTGTACAGGCAGACCCACACATCCGGATAAGCGTAGACGGTGTTCTTCATAAAAAGCGGGAAGCGGGGAACAAGAGGCAGAAGAGCAAAGTATACTGGTACGGTGGGTTTTTGCACCATAAATCACGAAAAAATGTCGGGATGCACACAGCCTCGATCCGAGGCTTTCAGTCGTAATGGGATTCAAGAATCATTCTACTCGTACAGCAACTAAGTTGTACGACGTCAAGCCATATACATACGGGGCGCTGGATCCGGTCCGGCAGAGTATTCCGACCCGCACACCCTAGTTTTGGTCGGTTTGGTATCGAAACGGTTTTGATTTCTAGCGCATCCTGCAGAAAAATATGTATATCCTTTTTCGCGTTTCGCGCACATCGCGACCAGCGAGTCAGTCAACACCGAGTAGGGTCACGAACCATAGGAATATAGGCTGGCATCACAACCCAGGACCCTTTTAGGGCACGACGAAGCTGGTGCATGTGCCAACCCGTCGTTCCCCGAGGAGCGGATCGCCCCGCCCACTATATTTACGTGCGCCATTTTTAGCGGGAGCCTTCGCTTAGTCTCGTCCTTGCCTTCCCTCAAGTCAAGGCAGGGAGGTGGTGAACCAGATCCCTTGCAGTGGAGAAATTCTTGCACCGCAACGAATGTCCCAAGTAGTGTTTCAGAATTTCACTTGCGACCGGGCAATATGTACTCAACACGTCGCAACGCCAAATGTGCATACGTGTTCAACCCGGCATCGCTCGACGTAACAACAGGACGCACTATCTGTCATGAAAATACAGGGTACACCATCTCCCATGGATGAGAAGATTCGTTGTTCGTTGATGTCTTCAAGTATTACGGTTTAGGCGCTGTATCGTACGTTTGTTAATGTGTGTATCAGGGGCCGGGGTTCACCCGCCCAGTGTCTCTGCTGCGACGGCGAAATCAAAGGGTCGGGCTATACAGCTTGAACAGCAAGCCGTACGTGTGCGTAGAGCTCAGGACAGCCCCCAGCTGTGGCCATCAACGTCTCAGGGGTAGTCTTGGAAAGAAAGCGCGCCACTTTAAGCCAAGCGCCACCAGTACGGCATCCGACGCGTCGTGGAACCATTGAAGTGGTGTGGTAACGATGGCTTGGGGAGATTCCCCAGCGGGCTGGTGATCCGCACGAATAACAACCCCGCCACATTAACGGCAGCAATGTGTTCAGGTTTCTATGGGTGGTCAAAGGTGTGCCGCCGATATTACCCGAGCGAGCTACGCCGGGCGAAATTGGCTATGGACGTAGGCAACCATGCAGCGTTTCCGCGGGAAAACTCAAGGTACGTGAAATAACCCACGGCAGTGATAATACGTACGAGACGGATAACCTTACAGCATTGTTGGAAGAAGGGAAAATTGACAGCAGTTATATTCCGAAGCAAATATACCTCTTTGATCTCAAACTATGTTCGGAAAAACAAGGCCACGTAATAGTAGAAGAGCATCATTGGAACCAAACGTCGGGGCATGCGAGAAGTGTGTACCTGGGGGGGGGGAAAGAAACAAAAGCCACCAGGTTGTGCAGAGAGAAATAGAGAGATTATACCACTTTCATCGTGATCGACCGTACAGCATCACGAAACAGTAGGAAGCGGATAGGAGAAGACAGGTGATCCCGCCCGCCCATCGCGGCGCACGAGCCGCGCCGGCAACTACTGTACATAATGTTTGCAGCTTTATTTTCTTTTGCCGCAGCTACTACCGTCTGCAACAATTTGCCGCGCTGAACACCGGCGAATCAACGCAGGGGTGGCAGTCCTCGGTGCAGAGTCTCCGGCGGATGGCAGCAGCGAGGCGCCATTGATATCAAAGCATAGTGGGTACGAAGTAAAGTGAAGATGGAAGGTTACACCAGTATTATGTGTATGCAGTACGTACGAGTATGCAATTAGTGTATTCGTGGGAATGCTCACATCCAAGAACCAGGTATGTATGTATTACTCTAGGTGACATGCTTGGACGATGCGATCAATACAGGCGCGCATGACGCGTACACCCGTGTCACAAGCTGACGACACTGCGAAATTTCAGTGTCCACGTTGTGTTGGCGTGCCATGTGTCGCGACATCTTCGAAGTCGAGTATTCAAAATGTAGCACGCAACGTTGAGGTATCTGATGATACCAATGAACCGCTTGGATATTCAACGGGTTCGTAAAGATTTCCCACCTCGGCCAGATCATCTGTAGATAGATCGTCGATCGCCATTTCGCCGTCTAGATATTTTGCGGCAGATACATCTTTGATTGCTATGGTCTCCAGCAAGCAGCTCATGTTGCCGGGATGGGAGCAATACAATCTGCATGACCTAGCACATGTTTCCTGGGCGGGGTCCGTACAGTATAGATCGTTCACAATCTTTAATACCGCCAGGTTATTTAGGATCTACGTGGTCTGGATCAAGATTTATCCGAAGTATGAAAGGTTTCGAGCACATGCCAGAACTCGCACGTCGTCACGAACCCGTTGGGCAAGGAGGTCCCTCTTCTGCTTTGCGGGACAAAAAACAAAAAAACAACATGAAGAAAAAACGAAAACACCGAACCGCCACGTACACAGTACAAGAACGACGTTCGCAATAAACACAGCAGCAACACAGCAAACAAAATCAAGTATCCGACATCGACAAAACCTACAACGCAAAAGAGCTGTCACCACTAACACCACCATCCCCAGTGACTGCAGCCACAACAACAGCAGCATCGATAACCACTACCGACCCAACCACACCAGTAGTGGTGTGGTTTCGGGACAATATCAGAAGTTCTCACCGAGAGTACCAAGGAAGTGCCCGGATGGTCCCTCTTGTCCAAGGCAGCGGCAAATAGCCACGAGGCATCTGCGCAAGGTCGAAAGGCCAAAGGCGGCGTATTTGCACGAGTGCCAAAACGAGTTTCTTCTCTGCCTTAAGTTTGGCACGTCATACATACGCAGCATACCTGGTACATGATAATTTCGTTGCGACATGTGTAGGTACACGTACCCCGAAACAGAAACGTAAATGCAGGGGTGTCTGGTACCTACTACGAGTAAAATGGTGGCGTTGTATAGGTTTCACTGAGCGCATGTGGGCTTCGTACCTGCCGCTGTAGTACTTGCATTAGGCGAGCAATTCATGGTTGTGTTTAGTATAGACGGCCATACGTCGGTGTCTTTCTCACATCTAGATTATTCAGTCAAATATTGCACACGAAAATATACCGCTCGTGGGAACGAGTATTGGTGGGAAATCGGCTGAAAACAATAAATCGTGCTGGAGCTCTGAGGGGAGTGGCTGTAAGCAACGGGAAGCGGCGCTGGGCTGCTAGAGATACCGCAAGCTTGCCTGAAAGCGGCAGCAGACCCGGGGCGTGGGGCGCTCCCGAAGGGCTAAGCGGCTACGAATAGGCGTCGATTGACACTCGACGCTTCGTGTTAACTTGAACGCCGTCGTGTTAGCCTGTGGTTACAAGGCTTTCCCTGACTGGGTAATCGATCGATATGTTACCCCTGTACGAGCTTAAATAAGCAGTACATATACACACGAAACCGTAACTATTTGACAGTATGCAACGAACCATGAATAGTACGGATAAACTGGCAGTACGCACGTTGTGAGTTTCTGAATACCCACGGTTTCGTTGTAATGTACCAGGTGAATATATACGAAATATTTGTTTTTGGTGTTTCTGTGGTTGATAACGAATGCCCTGATCATTGATTTTGCACTCCAGACGTGACGTGGCGGTAGGTGGAGAATCTATCAGGTGTGCCATTGATACTGTTTGAAGGTGTGTACTTTCCTGGTTGGACAATGACAAAACAAAAACAAAATCAAGCCTACGGAAAAAGTGTTTGTTGCTATTAATATGTGTAATATAGGGTTTCCCCTGTATTTTTACCAACAATTTTCGAAACTAAAAATCTTATGCTGTCTTGCTCGAAATTAAACACCTCGCCGCTGTGGTCTGTTCGCAAGCCGGCAAACAAAAAAACAAGCAGCGGCGGGTGAGAAACGCGAGTGCCGAAACGTACATACCGAACTGGTTTTGAAAGTACCAAGCTGCTTAGAGCACGGCACACGAGGCAACACACGTCCTACACGCTGGGTACAGCGGCGAAATGAGTAGTAGAAATGCTGCTCCTGGGCGGTGGTGAGCCCGGTAGCTTCTGTAATCGCCAGTGGTGTGCGGCGAACTCTCAAAAGCAGCTATCTTTTGTGCTCCATAGGAAACAACTTGGTAAATTATTGAGCTCGAAGCAGCTTTTTCGTAACCGCCGAGCTGTCTAGGACACGAGACACAAGACAAGACAAGCCCTGCGCGCTTGGTGCACCTGCGACATAAGTAAAATAAACACGACGCTACTGTGGCTGGGCAGTGGCGGCTCCGGTAGCTTCTGTATTCGTCAGTGTTGTAAGGCGACCTCTGAAAAGCAGCTTTCTTTTGTGACCCACGCACAGCAACTTCATTGAGCTCAAGCCGTTCTATAGTCACCGAGCTCGCTAGAACACCCCACACAAGACACGACCAGCCCTGCCCGATTGCAGGGACGGTGGCATGCGTAGCAGGAGCAAGGCACCGCTGATTCTCAGTGGTCGGAGGCGTGGTAGCTGCCGCTTTCGCGTGCGTTTACTGTTGCTGCTGTTGGTGTCGCTGTAGCCAAAAAGGCAAACACACTTACATTCACGCTCTGTATTTCTATGTCCCGACGGAGTACTAAGCCTCCTACGCGCCTAGAGAAATATCCTCTAGATGTTTCCATAATCTACAATAGCTACCAGCTGGTTTCCTAGTCCTATATTACCATGGGTAGAATACCCTGCAGAGCAGTCGCACGCACGACCCTTTCCCATATCAAATTATGGGAGACTCTACTGCTTGAATGTACTGGCCGTTTGACAACTTTTCGTATAAGCTCAACACCAAAATCGAGAATAATCTCGGCATGTTACAGCTCATTCTATATGATATGATGTCGCACCTGTTCCTTACGTACAGCATTTAGTAGCGTCCAAATGCGTTATATCTACAGTAGGAAGTAGTAGGAGTAGTAGTAGTAGTAGGTTTCAATTTCGGAAGGAACCCTCTATTAGATCCAACAAATCGCACAGCCTCTCTACCGCAGCATGCGTCACACCTACCCTGCTCTCTACCTTCTTCTACCGTTTATGCCCTACACGCCACGGTGCTCACAATGAATGGCAGGCATGCATCCTCTGACACCCACACAATACATGAATGATGATTGCATAACTGCCTGGGCCGAATAAATCCAGAATACTACCGGACGCTATAAACAACGAGCCGGGGCACCCAAACACGGATGGAAGCTTCTAGAAGTCGTATCCTGAATCACTTCCAATTAGGACTTCAAACATTGATTCAAGCACTGGCCCCGACGCAATAGCGTACACCCAAGTCCAAATACACCTCTGAGAATTCCAGTGGTGTGCGGCGAACTCTCAAAACCAGCTATCTTTTGTGCTCCATAGGAAACAACTTGGTAAATTATTGAGCTCGAAGCAGCTTTTTCGTAACCGCCGAGCTGTCTAGGACACGAGACACAAGACAAGACAAGCCCTGCGCGCTTGGTGCACCTGCGACATAAGTAAAATAAACACGACGCTACTGTGGCTGGGCAGTGGCGGCCCCGGTAGCTTCTGTATTCGTCAGTGTTGTAAGGCGACCTCTGAAAAGCAGCTTTCTTCTGTGACCCACGCACAGCAACTTCATTGAGCTCAAGCCGTTCTATAGTCACCGAGCTCGCTAGAACACCCCACACAAGACACGACCAGCCCTGCCCGATTGCTGGGACGGTGGCATGCGTAGCAGGAGCAAGGCACCGCTGATTCTCAGCGGTCGGAGGCGTGGTAGCTGCCGCTTTCGCGTGCGTTTACTGTTGCTGCTGTTGGTGTCGCTGTAGCCAAAAAGGCAAACACACTTACATTCACGCTCTGTATTTCTATGTCCCGACGGAGTACTAAGCCTCCTACGCGCCTAGAGAAATATCCTCTAGATGTTTCCATAATCTACAATAGCTACCAGCTAGTTTCCTAGTCCTATATTACCATGGGTAGAATACCCTGCAGAGCAGTTGCACGCACGACCCTTTCCCATCTCAAATTATTGAAGACTCTACTGCTTAATTGTACTCGCCGTTTGACAACTTTTCGTATAAGCTCAACACCAAAATCGAGAATAATCTCGGCATGTTACAGCTCATTCTATATGATATGATGTCGCACCTGTTCCTTACGTACATCATTTAGTAGCGTCCAAATGCGTTATATCTACAGTAGTAAGTAGTAGGAGTAGTACTGTAGTAGTAGTAGTAGTAGGTTTCAATTATGGAAGGAACCCTCTATTAGATCCAACAAATCGCACAGCCTCTCCAATGCAGCATGCGTCACACCTACCCTGCTCTCTACCTTCTTCTACCCTTTATGCCCTACACGCCACGGTGCTCACAATGAATGGCAGGCATGCATCCTCTGACACCCACACAATACATTAATGATGATTGCATAACTGCCTGGGCCGCATAATGCCAGAATACTACCGGACGCTATAAACAACGAGCCGGGGCACCCAAACACGGATGGAAGCTTCTAGAAGCCGTATCCTGAATCACTTCCAATCAAAGATGTCGGGAGACAGCACTTTCACCCCTTGGCAGACAGCGTCAAGGCAAATGCCTTGACAGACAGCCTTGACAGCAAAAAGCAGGGGACGCTATGAAAAATCCCCGCTTTTTAAAAAACGCCTGACAATAATGTATAAATTAACTTGTATTCCTGTTTTTGTTTTTTTTTCGGCATTTTGCTACATTTCCGAGTCCGATCTACAGAAAATATTGGAATTGAACTGCAGAATATCGATTATTTGAAATTAGCTCATATCACACGAAACAATCTTTTCGTCAAATTGAGTCTCTAGCTTTTGATTGAGTGTCACGTATAATACGAATACGTCAAATAAGCGTGGTATCATTAAAAATTAAACCCCATTGCTTAGTCCCAACAAGGGAATCGGAGACACTTTTTTTAACGCATTTCATTCATTATTGTTGTTCTTGACAGTCGGAACATCGATTACATACAGCAGTATGTATAGTACCTGTATGCAAACATCATACGTACGTACGTGGAAACATGGTTTAACGCGCGTATCATCGTATACTGTCTGCCGGACGACGTGGCGGTAGGTGGAGAATCTATCAGGTGTGCCATTGATACTGTTTGAAGGTGTGTACTTTCCTGGTTGGACAACGACAAAACAAAAACAAAATCAAGCCTACGGAAAAAAGTGTTTGTTGCTATGTGTAATATAAGGTTTCCCCTGTATTTTTACCAACAATTTTCGAAACTAAAAAACTTATGTTGTCTTGCTCGAAATTAAACACCTCACCGCTGTGGTCTGTTCGCAAGCCGGCAAACAAAAAAACAAGCAGCGGCGGGTGAGAAACGCGAGTGCCGAAACGTACATACCGAACTGGTTTTGAAAGTACCAAGCTGCTTAGAGCACGGCACACGAGGCAACACACGTCCTACACGCTGGGTACAGCGGCGAAATGAGTAGTACAAATGCTGCTCCTGGGCGGTGGTGAGCCCGGTAGCTTCTGTAATCGCCAGTGGTGTGCGGCGAACTCTCAAAAGCAGCTATCTTTTGTGCTCCATAGGAAACAACTTGGTAAATTATTGAGCTCGAAGCAGCTTTTTCGTAACCGCCGAGCTGTCTAGGACACGAGACACAAGACAAGACAAGCCCTGCGCGCTTGGTGCACCTGCGACATAAGTAAAATAAACACGACGCTGCTGTGGCTGGGCAGTGGCGGCTCCGGTAGCTTCTGTATTCGTCAGTGTTGTAAGGCGACCTCTGAAAAGCAGCTTTCTTTTGTGACCCACGCACAGCAACTTCATTGAGCTCAAGCCGTTCTATAGTCACCGAGCTCGCTAGAACACCCCACACAAGACACGACCAGCCCTGCCCGATTGCCGGGACGGTGGCATGCGTAGCAGGAGCAAGGCACCGCTGATTCTCAGTGGTCGGAGGCGTGGTAGCTGCCGCTTTCGCGTGCGTTTACTGTTGCTGCTGTTGGTGTCGCTGTAGCCAAAAAGGCAAACACACTTACATTCACGCTCTGTATTTCTATGTCCCAACGGAGTACTAAGCCTCCTACGCGCCTAGAGAAATATCCTCTAGATGTTTCCATAATCTACAATAGCTACCAGCTGGTTTCCTAGTCCTATATTACCATGGGTAGAATACCCTGCAGAGCAGTCGCACGCACGACCCTTTCCCATATCAAATTATGGGAGACTCTACTGCTTGAATGTACTGGCCGTTTGACAACTTTTCGTATAAGCTCAACACCAAAATCGAGAATAATCTCGGCATGTTACAGCTCATTCTATATGATATGATGTCGCACCTGTTCCTTACGTACAGCATTTAGTAGCGTCCAAATGCGTTATATCTACAGTAGGAAGTAGTAGGAGTAGTAGTAGTAGTAGGTTTCAATTTCGGAAGGAACCCTCTATTAGATCCAACAAATCGCACAGCCTCTCTACCGCAGCATGCGTCACACCTACCCTGCTCTCTACCTTCTTCTACCGTTTATGCCCTACACGCCACGGTGCTCACAATGAATGGCAGGCATGCATCCTCTGACACCCACACAATACATGAATGATGATTGCATAACTGCCTGGGCCGAATAAATCCAGAATACTACCGGACGCTATAAACAACGAGCCGGGGCACCCAAACACGGATGGAAGCTTCTAGAAGTCGTATCCTGAATCACTTCCAATTAGGACTTCAAACATTGATTCAAGCACTGGCCCCGACGCAATAGCGTACACCCAAGTCCAAATACACCTCTGAGAATTCGACTCGATCTCGCCCAGATATACCAGGAAACTACGAGAAAAATGCCGATTTTGCCGACAGTATGGCACACGATTGGCATGACAGATATGCGTACCTTTAATGTGATGGTGTACTTGATGACTGAGATATAGGTCGACCGTCGACCGTATACCTACATGCAGGAACCTTTAGATTGTATCTTATACGGTTGGATGTTACCCTTTTCCCGCGGAAAACAGGACATTTGTATTGGCGTACTGGGTATCCAGATTGGTATGATACGACTCATCCCACCGGTAAGAGTTACACTTGTTTGGTTCCCCATCTCCGGTTATGTGAGTGAGTGGTTGGCTCCCTCAAGCAAGTACCTATGGGTTAGTGTTTAATATCCTACAGAACCAACTCTTACCTCGTTGGGGCTGGTCAGTGTTACTCACCCGATTACTTTCACGGCGGCGGATGCGTACTTCCTTTTTCTTTCGTTTTTTCAAGATATGAATGTTTTATGTTCCTCGTTCTTTCCCGGTGTCTACGTACGAGTACGTAGTAGCCGGTACGAGGAACGCCTGCTGCGGTTTTTCTCTCTTCTTCCAGCATGCGACGCCCCTGGGATTTCGAGGCAACCACCATAGGGAGACTGTAGTAATAAATATGATGACGTAGTGAGCTGTGAGTTCGATCGAATGAATAGTCGATGCAACTTTTCAAGCTGCGCAGGACGTTATCGGTTCTGTATTTCTGATAATATGGTCGTGTGTGATTGACGAGTATGTTGGTTTCTGTGCTACTATAATGCATACTCGTAGCTCATATACAGTACGCGACGGCACTTAAGAACTCGGCAGTTAATAATTTAAGGCTGGATTTTAAGACGAAAATAAGAACATGACCTCTTTTGTACTGAAAATAGTGTAGGACACACCATGCTTTACATAAGAATTCCAGCCTGGTCAGAATTAAGAGATTATTAACTTGTGTCGCGTACTGTACATATGTGGGTCTCGGCGTTGCGCGATCAACGTTCTTGGAAGGCATGTTTCGGATAAGATGACCATGGGCTCCTCATACGAGGAGTCCAGAAAAAAGCCGTCATCCCTATACCGGGGCATTTTGGAATGCATAATACTTCCAAGGGAAGCACAGCGAGGCGGGGGGATATGAGTTTTGTACGTACGGAAGAATCGGCCAATCATATGTTGAATGTAGGTCCTGTAGTGGTCCATACGTACATTGGGCGAATTGATCACGTACAGCAGCAGTACCGAAGGAACACCTCCCTGAGAAAGTCGGCGGCTCGCGCTGACGAGCAGACATCAAGCAAGGGGCTTCCAAGCCGTCAAGCCAACAGTGTGGGGAGGTGTTCAGGAGAGAGTGTTCTTTTCTGAACAAGTATACGAATGATGCAGGGATTATACTCACCTGGGTTCAAGTATATTGGTGTGTAAAATATTCCTGGGTATTCTGCATATTAAGCAAGGTGAGGGTATTACCTGCTGATCTATAGGGGTAAAAGATCGATCAATTACCCAGTCCAGGGCAATCCTTATAACACTCTCCCCCCCTCTGAACGGCAGGATATTTGGGACGTCGGTACCGTATACAGCCGTACGTTGACCTACCCGCTTCGTTTCAATACCTGGGGAACCCGGGAGACGTGTTATTTGGGGACGCACGCGCAAGCGTTTCTGAAAAAAGAAACGTTCGAAGTGAGATTCGAACCCGTGTCCTGCCGACGACGCCAAATGTGAGGGTATTACTTGCTGAGCTATAGGGGTAAAAGATCGATCGATTATCCAGCCCAGGGTAATCCTTATAACAGCAATCAATGACGTTTCGTGAGTGACGCACGCGTTCCTTGCCTTTAGCTTGTTATAGCCGGCGGGGCGAGAAGGGTCGTAATATTGCACCGCTCCCTCTCGCGCTATTGTACTATTAATACAGTAGTAGTAGTAGTAGTAGTAGTAGTAGTAGTAGTAGTAGTAGTAGTAGTAGTAGTAGTAGTAGTAGTAGTAGTAGTAGTAGTAGTAGTAGTAGTAGTAGTAGTAGTAGCTTGCATTCGCAGGCAGAGCCTGCATGAATAAATAATATCTACTGTTGTTGTAGTAGGTAGTTTGCCTTTCGAACCGAGCTCTCAGCGTGTGATCGGGCCATAGCGGATAGATGCGTCCTTACTTATAAATTCTTCTCTCAGAAACTCCAAAGAAGTCCTTCACAGTAGAAACTCCAAAAATCGGCGTTTCCGTGCCAGGTTAAATTGGGTGCACAACAGGAGTCGCCCTGAAAAAAGAAGGAGACGGTCGATTTCAGACTGCCCAATGCAATCACCCATCAAGAACAACGCCCACAAGAGGGTCCCTGTATACATTAAACACGTACATACGACGCGTACGTACAGAGTAGCGACGACAAAAAATGGCAGTATTGCCGTGCCCCGCTCAATATTGCGAATTTCGACCTGAAATTCTCAACCTCGTATATGAACCCCGCATGTATATATCGTATGTATTACACTCAGCTATTAATAGCAAATATGAGTTTCAACGAAACCCTCGATCTCACAGCTGTTTTTTTTTTTTTTTTTTTTCAAATATATATTGTAGATGTGCACACAGATGGGAAGCCTCTTACTTCGTATGTATTTTATGGATTTTATGTATTCGAGAAAAATAAAAATAAAAAATAAACATCATCAACCGAGCATCAGCTGTGAGGCCGATGTTGCCCATGGAAACGGTTCGGGATTGTTTTGTCTTCACATCATTTTCAGCGGACTACAGGAATACCTCCATAGACACTTATTACCAGAGAGTGTGAGGGTATTACCTGCTGAGCTATACTCGTACGGGTAAAAGATCGATCGATTACCCAGCCCAGGGTAATCCTTATAACACTCTCCCCCCCTCTGAACGGCGAGATATTTGGGACGTCAGTACCGTATACGGCCGTACTTTGACCTACCCGCTTCGTTTCAATACCTGGGGAACCAGGGAGACGTGTTATTTGGGGACGCACGCGCAAGCGTTTCTGAAAAAGAAACGTTCGAAGTGAGATTCGAACCCGTGTCCTCGACGACGTCAAATGTGAGGGTATTACCTGCTGAGCTATAGGGGTAAAAGATCGATCGATTACCCAGCCCAGGGTAATCCTTATAACAAGAAGCTGTCCGCTAAATACAAAAGCGATTCACCTTTTTGCATGCCCGCTACATAAGACAGGCAGGGGTGGTGCATGTACTCTATCGCGAACGTCATCACTCGAGGAGCTCTATATATACCCTGCCCATACCCTGTGGCTTCACCAAGGAGAAAACAATGTAACTGCAACCAAATGAACAACAGAGCTGCCAGGAGGTCAGTGTCAGTCAATGAAAAATGGGCGCCCGGTCAAGGGTGTGAACCGGAGTGTTCCTCACAAAATAAGAGCAACACACAGTCAGTAGTGGTTCGGCGTTAGTCTAGGAAAACAAAATGGCAATTGACGCCACAACTAAGCAGAGATGAAAGTGCCGTTTCTTGACATTTTTATCAACAATGCCACACGGCCAGGGTAATAAAACACACCCAGACGACATTGATTCCAGCGATATTCATTGAGAAAAAGTTGTTCGTCAGTTGAGTGTCGCCCCGTACTCGTACGTCAGAAACGTGTGTTTGCCCAAACGTGATGCCACGATCAAACATCACGCATCTATCTGGCGGGTGGAGGTTTCCGTTCCGGTTGCTTATTTGTCTTGCTCATCAATACATGATGCATTAGTATCGACAAAAATGCTGGATATTATCCACTTCCAATCTACTGTAGCTACTATGGCATATATATACACACTCAATAGAGTGCCACTTTCAATTGTTAACCCTACCGCACTTTAACCCCCCCCAGCAAAGAAAGGCGGGCGGGTTCATCTTTCTCGCCGGCCTCCCACCCAGTGCCCCGGGCCCTTCCTCGCCCACACCCACAAGTACACAGCCCCATACTACCGTCGTCGTACATGGTCTAAGTCCTATCTCCCGCAATCCTTCTCAGTCTCTGTCTTTCTAATACGGCAGTGTCACAAACTTGACGATGACTCTCTTCCCAGTCCCCTTTTTTCATCACGCCATTGAGTCATTACCTTGCCTCAAACCCCAGATTTCCATCGTCCTAATCTTCCACTTCATGTTGAACAATGTCGTCCTTCGAAGGTTGTATTATACGAGGGAGAAAGCGTTTACAAAGTTTTCAAACAATACCCCGAAACTGGCTGAAATTTCAATATTGTCAAATAAAAAAAAACGTTATTTTTTACGAGGGTGCAATATTTCGCAAAGTCACGCCAATGGTTGAAGGTTGGCCCCAAAACCGACTGACATCCCAATGTCGTCAAATATTACGCCAACCATTGGAAAAAGTTCCAGAATGTTGACCCCTCGTAAAGCCTTCCACATGAGCCCCTGGATAAACTGCCAACTGTTATGGAAAACTCCCGCGAAACGGATAACCTTTTGGGACGCGTGCTACGGTAGAGGTAGAGGTATACCTTTTTTTGGCTGAAATGTTTTCTGAATGATCGGGCTCCTTAACCCAAATTCGTCGGACTTCTTTCATTCTTGTGTTGCAATTGCGCTCAGCACTGTATGCTAAGGCCATGCTATTTTTCATCGGGTATATATTAGCACTTTTGGTTTCCGACGAAATCAGTGTTTTGGGTGAGGTGCACAGAACGCTCCTCAAGTGACCGCCTTAAAAAAACACTAGGTGCACCTCCCACTGCTGCTGTAGCATGCGTCTAACATATGCTCTTCTTGATAAATCTAGAACGTCTTGTATAAAGTTCCCCACGAGATAGACAGCCGCTGAAATGGTGTTCGTATATACAAACAGAACACTTTCCGAGACTTAAGGTACCGTTTTTTTATAATCGGCTTGAAATCGAACTTTGTTTTATCAATGCGCACGTCCTCAAGCTGTGTGTGCGACACTTCGAGCACACTTTTGACGGTGTGTGTGGTTTCTAGTGGTCTACAAAATATGACAATTTTCTTTCAAAACGCACTACTACAGCTGTTGTAGTTACGATATTCCGCCTGTAGGTGTTGCAGTGTATCTTGCAGTTCAGAAGAGATCCAGCCCAAGCGTTATGCTCGAGTTCGAGGTATCTCAAACGCCTTAATTCTTCAGCGGCTTCATATTTTGTTCCCCTCACATATACAGGATGTACATCCTGCCATAGGACATACAATATATATACATATATATATATTTATATATTTATATACCCGTAGTAAAAGCGGTTGAAGAATCACACACACCTTGCAAAGATGAGTGTCGATGAAATCCCCGATCTCGCAACTGCTAGCTGTTGTGTCCTACTTTTACAAATATATATATACAAGGTTTTCAGGCTTGCTCAGATTTCGTACCTGGTCGTCGGCGTTTCTTACGTACTGTCGGACCGATAGAGTGCTGCACTGATGTGCATGATCTCAGGTGTCATGTGTATGTCCGTTTACTACACGGCTATGCAGCATACGACCAAGCAGCTGACCCGACCATAATGAGAGACAGAGGGAACAGCTTTTTGTGCAGTACACTGCTGTCTCAGCACTGCACATACAAAATTAAAAAATCAAGCAAACCGAGTTTTGAACCCTCGGGCGACGGGTTGTAAATAGGTTTACGACGAAGGGAACACTTTTTATCCAGGTCTCCGAGCATATCCGAGGGTGTTCGCCGTGCTTCGACGTGCGCCCGTGACTGTACAGACAGTAATTATATGATACTTATACGTGTCACGCCAGGCGAAACCACCAAAACTTGGGGTGCATGCATATATGATATAGGCCATCGATCACGTGCGCATGACCTATTAGGATCATTATTATCCGAGCCATGAATTTCCAAAAATTCTAGGCGAAGCCTTCCGATCATTTTTCCCGCTGAAGAATTTCCAAAAAAGAGAAATATTTTGTCTTTTTCCTCTTTGTCATCTTTGTTTTGGAAAACAATGTTGGAAAATATGGAAAAAAGGCTACAACCGGAACATGAAACACCCGCCCCCGCGTCCGCACTGCATGCTACCGGCGAAGGTTTTTTATTTGGAGAGCTCACTACTGTGCCCAACTTGCGAACATCGTTCATTTCCAGACGCGATCCTGCTGTCTGTAGTTTTTAGGACTCCGTACACCCTCTCTGTCTGACGCACACGAGAGAGTCTGTGTTTCGTAGCACAACAACATCCGACAATGCGTAGCATGACCTTCAACGTTGATCACTTATGACATTCGCGAAAGCAGAAAACCACGGAAACAAAGGAACCCTATGCGCAAAGTCTAACTTCCTTATGACGCAGATATGCTTCTAGCTAAAGTGCTCTGTGTACTGTAGTGTGTACTCGCTTCCAGCATACATACACACTTCCTGAATTCTACAGCCTCAGATTGTGTCCCCCTCATACGGGATGTACATCCTACACAAGGACATATAAAATCCGTAAGTACGCGCGATCGAAGTATTACACTCAGCTAGCAAAGATGAGCTTCGACGAAATCCTCGAGCTCACAGCTGTTGTTTTTTTTTTTAATTTTTTAAATATATCATTCATACCAGGAAAATGTATGACCAAGCGAAATGTCTATACAGCGAAACACGAAGAACAAAAAAAGAACGAGAAGATAAAGAACAAGAGTTGCTCACATGCTAATATGGCCGTGATCAAGAGCACCCACAGCGCCACGGCCCGCCGTTTGTGTTCTGAAACCACATCGTCTGGCCTCCTGTGGGTATATAGAAGGGTGTGCAACAACAGCAGTAGTAGCAGCAGAGCCATTAACTTCGCACGGCATAACTTTGACCAAAAAAAGACTAGTTTCTCTGTTTCCGCCACAGCTTTCGAACGAATTAATCATATCATACATTTTATAAACCACACAGGCACAACCTACATGCTGTTTTTTCCATTCGCACTTATTTTCTTCTCGCGTTTTCTTCTTTTCTTTTCAGCCCTTTCTTCCTTCATCGTACACTGCTGTTCGAATTGCGTCTATTCCCACGCTGCTGTTATTCATTAGTTACAGTAGGTGATCTCATAAGTGATTGTTTTTTCCAAATAAGTTGAAAATTAACACATTTGCTGTGGGCATTTGAACTCCGGGACTCACTCTATCTACTAGCATTCGAGGGTAACCACTACTCGTAGACCACCGGGGCGGCGTGCGCATGTTAGTTGTGTATTTTTCTGGTACTACTGGTATGTATAAGTTCCTCTGAAAGTGTTACAGCAGTGCCTACTTATCTATCTAGCTAATGCATCCATCGAATACGTAGCCGACAGCATAATAAGCCTTATAACAGCCACCTCCCCCGCCCGCCCTGCACGGTAGAGTGTGTAATTGGGACGCAGCGACACCGTATACACGGCCGTAGCACCTTCACCTACCCGGCCTCTTTTCGAACACCGGGGAACCAGACATGTCATCACGCGCAAGCGTTTTACAAAAATAAAGTGTTCTAAGTGAGAATCGAACTCGTGCCTACAACGCGATGTTAAAAGTGAAAGTGTTATCAATACTCAGCTACAACACCGGGGGGTGTTAATATCCATGGGCTGCATAGCCCAGGCTATAGGCCTTGTTGCATTTGCTCGACATGAGACGAGAGCGTATATCCTACGTCAATGTCTCGAGAGCTTCCCTGGGATGGGAGTATACCGGTCCTTTTGTGCGGAAGACATCCGTGTAACTCTGGTACAGGGACACTCACCACATTGCAGGCAGCAGTAGTAGTAGTAGTAGTAGTAGTAGTAGCAGCAGTCGTAGCGCGGTAGTAGTACTACAGTAGCAATGAAATAATAGTAGGTGCAGTTGTAGTATGGTCGTAGCGCAGTAATAGTAGTAGGAGTAGCAGTAGCGGTGGTGGTGGTAGCAGTTCTACCGGCGGTGCTGTGCCGCGAACGCAGCGAGTTGAGTTCCAGCGGGGTCTGCGTCGGCTTGGAGACGTCTGCAGCAGATTGGCTCAGTCCTGGGGTAGATAGAGACGCGTGTCAGCAGCAGCAGCAGTAATTAGCATATGAGATATACCTGCCGGTGATACCGAATTATCCCGTTTTTAGATAAATACCACCCGTAAGCCCTGTAGGAAACACACGAGGGGGAACGTTGGTCCAACTCAACTAAAACGGTTGACCCGAGAAAGTTCGCGAGCGATGTCAGATGCAAGCTAGTGTACGTCGAACGTTCCAAGAAAGACTGGCCTTTTCTAGAAAGAAAATACATCGTATTACGTTTCCATTTGTCCAGGCCCCCCACTACAATATGCTACGAGTATTGCTGTATACCAGGTATTGTTTTCAGGCTGAAACGAATAAATCGGCTTAGCAGATGAAGCAAGGTGTTACTCATTCCGAGATGGAGCGATATTCTTGTTGGTATACGTTTGTCTACTACGTACTCAATGAGGATATTGATTTGTGATATGGGTCATGTGAATTTGTTATGACTGAGATAAGAGCTGCAACATGTCCATATGGCAAATGGAATAATAATATATAATACAAGGCTTTCCTACGGAGTGATCATAGTAAGGGCGACGCAAGATATACCGGTTACCAACAACAACAGCAGCAAAACCTACAGCAGCAACTACACTGGTGCATCTTCAACTAAAACCGAGGAGTGCGGACCAAACTTTTAGGCGAAGAAGGAAACTAGAGTAAACAACGTGTACGTACGAACTCTCGCCTTTTTGGTATCATGCTGCCACTTGCTGGTAAACAATCTTTTTAGCCACCGCTTTTCCTACATCGATCGATGTACATGAAAGAGAGGCCGCAGCCCCAACAACAACAACAACAACAACATACGAAACAGCAGCAGTAGCAACATCACAGGAGTACACACATACCCACAACCACCGCTGGTACTCAGCGCGCTGAATATGGTGCGCGTTCTCTCGTGTTCCTTTTTTGTTTTTATGTTATGTTGTTGCATTGGTCTTGCGATGCTATTTTGACTGCTAAAATAATAGTACAGGCAGTACCTGGTTTGTATGTACACATACGTTGCAGGCAAAAGCGTAGCCTTTCGTGAGTGTTGAGAACGAAGCACATACCTATATATATAGCTATTATAGCAGACGACTTCAGCTGGCGTATTATACGTACGCTCGACTCACGGCCATACTACTCAAAGTTGTACTGTGCTGCTGTAGAGCGTGTAGGCGCAAGATGTAGGAATGGGGGCCAGGGGTTGGTCGTACTGGCTGAAGTCTTGTACTGACTGGCTGAAGTCTTGCTACTCGTACGCAAGGATGAACAACATCGCCAACTGAAAGTTGTGGCGGACGTGTTGCGGGGTTTTGAACTGCGTGTGGCATATAGTATGGCAAACCATGCATGCGTTGTTTGCTTGTGCTGACGAGATTTGGGCTCTTTCCTGTGTGTTCAACTTGCCCGTTGACGAAGTACGGGCTCGTTTTTCGTCGGCTACTCAATTGTACTGACGACGAAGGCCTGTATATTGGTGGCCGAAAGCTAAAGAAAAAATAACGAAAGAACTCGTGAAAGCACGTTTAAAAAGAAACTCGTGAAAGTGCTGGTGGAAGAACGGCTCTCTGTTCGGTAGAAGACTTACCTTTNAAATGGAGCTATTGTGGATAAATCTTGGCGGGAAGCAGACATAGAAGGGTGTTAGACTGTACGCATGGTTTCCTTGGTTTCCGTGGTTTTCTGCTTTTGGGAATTTATGAGTGATCAACGCTGAAGATCATGTGCACACTGTCGGATGGCAACGAATTAATAATACAAAAACAACAAATCAACGGCAGAAGCACAACCGGATAGTGGTGCCAAGGTGAAGACGGGGGATCCCCACGGTGAAACAAATCAGGAAAACACGGTGAAGACACGGGGTTGGGAGGAGAAAAGCGAGACGCGCACACGAGTCCCCGAACCGCCCCCCCCGATCAAGTGCATGGAGCAAACGCGCCAAAAAAAAGAGGAAACTCGCTGCATCACAACACCGCCCTCGTAAGGGAAAACGCACGCAACTCGCGCATAACCCCCCCCTCCCACCGTGCGCAAAATACGCCCACAAAAAAAAAGAACACTGCGAGAAAGAACGCGCTCTATCAAAAAAAGACGCCCACAAAAAAAACTCTAACCCTGCGAGACAATTGACGCTACCTATCTAAAGAAGATGGGGTCGAATGCGCACAACAGGGTACAGTAGAAAACACTGACACAACGGCAAAAAGCACAATAAACAAAAAAGAAAGGGCACATAGCCGAAAATAGGTATACCTACGCACTTTGATCCATTTTAGGTACACTGCGTAATGTACACCGGAAACGTCTTCCTGGCCCGCCTAGATATTGGGCCTGCCTCCACTTTGTACCTAGCAAATGGCTCTAAAGGGCGTAGGTGCACCTTTTCTCGGCTACTCTGCCGTCCAGGCCGCCGGCAGAAGCTCCTTGTATGTACCAAAGTTTACTCCTACTATATACTGCACTACAGTATGTAGTAGTCGCTAGCTTTCTAGCATACTGGCATAGGTACATAATGATGCGGATATGAAGTACGGCGAATAGATATATAGCAGGTACAATAATTGGGTAAAGGGTGCGTACTTCTATGAGAGTACACGCAGAGGAGGAGAATGAAGTTGTTGAATGAGAGTGGTGGTATCGACGAAGTGTGTCAGCTTTTTCATTCTGAATGAATAATACCCTGCACATGGTCGGAAGGCAAATAATATAACTAAAAAAACAATCATCATTGCTGTTTCTCGCATCACGATCACACCCATTAAAGGCATGTGGCCCAAACGACTAATATCACATCTGGTTGACAGGTACGGTCGGCTGTTGACACGCCCCGGCATCTGGTGTGGCCGTCTGTCTATATTTCAGTTGCCAAAACATTGATCGATTCGAGCCATTTATAGGAGAACTTGAAGCCAAAAATAGGTGATCGTGAATGAGTAGCCGATAATAGGTTCGTACCTAGCACACGTTATGAGCCATTTGTGGTACAATGCAGCGCAAGGCCCAATATCAAGCGGGCCAGGAAGCCGTTTGCGGTGTGCATTACGCAGTGTACCTATAAATGGCTCAAAGTGCGCAGGTATACCTATTTTTGGCAAATTCCCAAAACGAAACCTGCCTGCTTGCTGTTGCGTAGTGATAACAGCGACGATACCGCACAGCAGCTCGTACAGCGAATCGATCCTCACGGCTGGCTTGCGTCGCGATGGCTGGCTTGCGTCGTGGTAACAGCTTGTTGTTGTTGTCAAGAGCTGGCACAGCAGCAGGTGTTCGTGGAAGGGTGACGGTGTGCTCATAGAATAATAGCGGCGATATTCCACAGCCGCAGCTGCTGCACCTCTGCACAGACAGCGAATCGACCCTTGCGACCGTCGTGATAACAGGCTGTCACATCAACAGCAAGTTTAGCACAGCAGCAGCAGCAGCAGCTCACAGCGACTCGATTCTCGAGACTTGCTTCCTGCGTCGTGACAACAGGCTGTCAACAACAGCGGGCACAACAACAGCGCGCCTGCACGCATGTTGTGTATGTATGTATGTGGACAACGGTGCACAGCAGGTGTTGTGACAAGACAAAAGACACGGGCACGCACTCGTCCTACACAGCAGCAGCATAGCAGCAGCAGCAGCAGCTCACAGCGAATCGATTATTTGGAATTGCTTGCTGCGTCTTGATAACAGGATGTCAACAACAGCGGGCACAACAACAGGGCACCTGTACGCATGTCAGTGTGGGGTGCTGCTGCTGAAAGCAGCTCAGGTGTCGGATATTTCCTGCAGTGGACAGCGGGTGCTCGTGGAAGGTTCAGATCTTGCACGTCGTTGGAGAACCAAATGATCCTCATAAAATGTCTGATTTTCAGTACACAACTGGGCGATAAAGTCCGAATAGAGCAGTTTTAACGCCGCTCGGGAAGGTTCGGATTTTGAAAACCGTCAGCAACAAGATACGCAAAAAATGTACTGGTGTCAGTGCACAACTGGCTACAACGGGCTGGTCAGGGGGGGGACAGGCTTCAGAGCCGAAATAAGTTACTTGGATAAAGTAGGAAAAACGGGGGGATGATAGGGAAAAGTTTCATTTGCCTGACATAACCCAGCTCCTAAAGTCACTGGGAAAAAAGTTTCATTTGCCTGACATAACCCAGCTCCTAAAGTCACGCAGAGTGTATACCTTGTTTTTATGGCAAATTCCCAAAAAACGAACACCTGCCTGCTTGCTGTTGCGTGTAGTGATACACAGCGACGATACGCACAGCAGCTCGCACAGCGAATCGATCCTCACGGCTGGCTTGCGTCGCGRTGGCTGGCTTGCGTCGTGGTAACAGCTTGTTGTAGGTCAAGAGCGGGCACAGCAGCAGGTGTTCGTGGAAGGGTGACGGTGTGCTCGTAGAATAGCGGCATATTCCACAGCGCAGCTAGCTGCAGCCTCTGCACAGACAGCGAATCGATCCTTGCGACCGTCGTGATAACAGGCTGTCAACACAGCAAGTTTAGCACACAGCAGCAGCAGCAGCAGCTCACAGCGACTCGATTCTTAGAGACTTGCTTGCTGCGTCGTGACAACAGGCTGTCAACAACAGCGGGCACAACAACAGCGCCCTGCACGCATGTTGTGTTGTCATGTATGTATGTGGACAACGGTCACAGCAGGTGTTCGTGACAAGACAAAGACACGGGCACCACTCGTCCTCACAGCAGCAGCAGCTAGTCAGCAGCAGCAGCAGCAGCTCACAGCGAATCGATTATTGCGAATTGCTTGCTGCGTCTTATAACAGGATGTCAACAACACGCGGGCACAACAACAGGGCACCTACGCATGTGCATGTGGGGTGCTGCTGTGCAAGCAGCTCAGGTGTCGGATATTTCCTGCAGTGGACAGCGGGTGCTCGTGGAAGGTTCAGATCTTTGCACGTCGTTGGAGAACCAAATGATCCTCATAAAATGTCTGATTTTCAGTACACATCTGGGCGATAAAGGTCTGAATAGAGCAGTTTTAACGCCGCTCGGAAGGTTCGGATTTTGAAAACCGTCAGTAAACAAGATACGCAAAAACTGTACTGGTGTAAGTGCACAACTGGCTACAACGGGCTGGTCAGGGGGGGGGACAGGCTTCAGAGCGGAAATAGAGTTACTTGGATAAAGTAGGAAAAACGGGGGGATGATAGGAAAAAGTTTCATTTGCCTGACATAACCCAGCTCCTAAAGTCACTGGGAATACTTGGGCACTGGTGCAATCGGTAGGGGATTTTTCTTGATTACGACGCGTTTTTATTGGTCAATACGCTAAAATACGAGTGTTTTACCGAGCGAGTTTAAAAACGACTTTTGATTACGACGATGCTCATTGGCCAAAAGGCCAAAACCACCCCGAGATTCGACCCGCGCTCACGGGACTGTCATGTTTCTGTACATACGAGAGCCGTCCTCGGTGCCAACATCATCATCTTCAGCAGCAGCAGCACAGCACCACTACCACAGCACCAGCATCACGGCAGCAGAGAGACCAGCAGCAACTACAGATCAGGCAGTCAGAGCTCTCCGTGTCAGGCGCACGACGCTGAGGAGGGAGAGCAACGCCAAGAGAAGTACCAACAACATCAACCAGCAGCAAGCAGCACAGACAGGGAACGCAACAGACTTCGAAGGGGAAAGCCCGTGCTAGAGGCCGAACATAAACACCAGTGCCAGTGTTATAGCAGCAGCACCACCACCACCACCACCACCACCAACAGCACCAACAGAGCCGTCAGGCAGCAGGAGTAGCAGCAGGAGGAAGCAGCCGACCAAGCAGCCCGAGCGCTCCGACGAGAGCTCAGAGTCTACGGGCGCAACGACTTCAAGCCGCCCATGCTGTTGTTGCTGCCGGTTTCCTTCGTAAGAGTGACCAACCGGGTAGAAGGGAAGAAGGTCCCGTATACGCGGAGTGGGAGACAGTCGATTCCAGGAGGGAAAACATAGCGACCATCAACGTACTGCTGCTGTAGCCGCCCAGTATGGCACCTCCTCTTGCACTTGGAGACGGTCTCTTCTGGGCTCACAAAGGAGACGTTCCCTATAGTTCTCCGTGGTCTACCCGTGGACTGCAACACAACCAAGGTGAGCGTAGCCAACCATGAGTGGCATGCAAAGAACACGAGTACATACTCGTACCTGTGTCTTTTGTTTCTGGTAGGAAACTACAGTAGGTGAACGGTCCCGGCGGTGTTGTCATATAAACACTGATTTTGTGGTTTTTGTGCAGGGATACTTGCACTCTTTTACCTTTGGTGCCTTTGCACCAACTTGCACGGCGACCGCCTTTCTGCTCGATGAACCCTGCGCTGACTGGTGTCGCCATCAAAACGGATGCTGCACAGGTCTTCTACACCTGGGGTGTAGAAGCAGCGAATACCTTGTACTTGGGTCCATTCGCCAAGCTGGAGTCGGTAGCAAAATAGTCTCGATAACACGTAGCCATGATGACAAGCCTACTGGGGAAGTATTTGCCAAGGAGCACCATTCCGTTCTCCCGCTGCGCGAGCGCTCGCCTCGACGACGCAGAAGGGGATTACGCCTGCTTGATACATTTGCCTCGTTCCTTCTGTACAAAAACATGGTCGATTTCACGTGCCCCGTCGCTTCGCCTCAGCGTTCCCTGAACCTGAGCACCCTGCGCCCGGTTTGAAAGTTAGCGAGAAAAGACGGTGGCCGGCCCAAGGTCTATCATCGATTTTGTGTACTAGTTTGGACTGCAACGCTCATCGCCCCTCAAGTTTCACACACAAGAGTTCCTTCATCCTTTCCCGCCCTCATCCGCGCCCCTCTCCGTGAAACAGGCGTCGTCCACGCCCTCTCCGCGAAACATGTGCTCCTGTACAGCTCCAGCTACTCTTCGCGTCGCTTGTGGCTCTCTGTCACTGGGGAGTTCCGACCCAGCTAGTCGGGCGGTGGGGAGGGGTCAAACCCACGAGGGTAAGCACACAAGGTGCTTTCGTCCTGTACGCTAGGTCCTCGCCGATACCCGTGTCATGGGGGGCCAGGAAAACATGCGGTATCCACTGCTTCAGGCCGGGGCGCAGTACCCCGAACCGGCGCCCTACCCCCCCCCTGCAGGAAATCGCAGTAGGCGGTGACGAGGGGTTGGATGCAGCCGCAGAGGCGAGCGTGCTTCCCAGGAAGGAGGAGGATGCGTTGAGGGAGGAGGGGGAGGTGTACACGAAGGCAAACACGGACGGAGTCCGCTGAACCTGCCACTTTGGAAGATTTAGCGTTGCAGGGCTTGTGTATCATCCGTAGGGAGGAATCTTACAAGGTACCGCTGGACGATGGTGTGGGGTACCCTGGAGACTTCAACGACGTCGGTCTTCCTACAGGGAACACCGCAAAGACAGCAGGTAAGTCGTTGGTCGTTCACTTGAGCTTAAACGTACGCTTGATGGCATGTGTGTAAACGTTCTACGGGTGTTTTATTGCGTTTGGTAGAGTCTGACACTTCTGATGCAAGCGAACTATATTGTGTAGCGCTTGCGTGTGATTGGAAATTGGTTTCACTGTCTAATACGCTAATGTGGCATGGACCGCACAATTTCCCAATCAACTTCCAGATAACACTGATGATGGAGGCGACGATGCTCCAGGTGGAGCCAAGGAAGGAAACGAGTAGATCGGTCTCGCCCTTATCCAGGACGACGAAGTTACGGATCACACGCGACCAGACGACAGCGATATCCAGATGAGAGGCAGGTGTAGACCCTTGTATAGCTATCACAACATGTAAAGCATTGCAAACTTTGGTGCGTGTCATGGCAACCTAGTCTCACTTACGAGTCGTGCAGAGGCATGAGAAGTACTCTTGTTGGTGAGGAGACGGGTAGCTAGCTTTCTTGAAAGTAGTGGGATGATTGATATCAATTACATATTGTACTATGTAAAAGTAGTAAAATTCGCGCTCGTTTCGGATGTACACGAGTGGCTGCTCACTTAAATCGGCGGAAAGGTTTCGAAGCCCTTTGCGGGCCACGGCAACACTATTATTGTCCTCTTGTTGTCTCCCTCATATTCACGGCTGCCGCTGATATCTCCGCACCCTCTTCGTCGTTTCCATCGACAGGAAGATAGCCAGCTAACTACAAAGCTATGTTTCGGTATTTGCGAGGCGCGCGAGCTTGGTCAACACTATGGCCCTCGAGCATGAAAGCAGCCGCGGGGTCGTCAGGGGGTGATGCGGCAAGCACCGTCCAAGAGTTTGAGCAATGCTGTGGCCACGCCTCGAATGTTTGATCCCGATCTCTCAACGCGGGACCCGTGGGCGCCATCCATGGTTGCGGCCGGGACGGCGGAGGGAGGCGCGGAGAAGAGCACGCCCCTCGCGGGTGGGTATTATCACGGCGGGACGGGGGGCGGAGGGAATGGCGGTTGTATACCGATTAAGAAATCCGGAGGTCGCCAGCAGTGCGGACACCGTAAGGGTGGAAGGTCTTATAACCACCCAGGACCCTTCTTTGGACGAGCAGCGATGTACCGTACCTGCTGACCCTCGCCCAGGGACGAAAAACGTATTCGTCACGAAGCGCAGAGGAAAATGGCATTTCTTCCCTGCAAGTTCGGTTTGAACCTTGGGCCTTACAAGGAATCTAGATGGGGCAGGCCTAGTCGCAGAGGCGCCTGTCTTTAGCTGCCGCTGACGTTGAATAGGGACTGACGCAAAGCATTTGCTTTAGCACACTTGCTGCTGCGCTGCTGACGGTACTTTTTACTTTCAACGATTGCTTTCATCCTATTTTAACAAACGCGTCGGTGTTTTCGCTGTATTGCAGTGTGTTTCCTTTGACGAGGCCGAGGGCGGCGTAGATTGTTTGTGCACTGTTTGTGCATTGTGTGTGCTGTGGAAAATGCGGTGAACGTCGTCGTTACATCACTACACAACTTTCAATGTATCTATGCTTATCATAGCATATGTGACATATCACTTCCCCAGTACACGTTTTGGTGAGTATATCATGTGTGATCGTTCTATGTCACCAGTCGCCAGAGATACATTCTAGAGCACCTAGCTGTAGTCGTAGCACGTTTTTGTTTTTTTATTTCCTACATTTTGTGACGCCACCTCCACAATCCTTCACATGAAACGGATATACCGGCTATACCAATCTATTCGCAAAGTTCCAGATAATGTAACGTGAAAAACCGTTTTGAAATCGGACATTATCTCGAAGAGATACACACTTTTACATGAGGTCGATTTTAACGTTCAAGTCTCGACCTCTTCGTATACGGCATATACAGAGTTTTTAAGTATACAGAGTGCAGGTAAAATATACACTATTAATACGTACAGGTATATGGCATGAAATAAGAAATTCGAGAGCTGTTATACTGAAATTAGTATAAAACCTTTTCCCAAGTAAGAAATTATGGCTGGACCAGTATTCCCGTTTCGTGTGTTGTAGTTTAGCTCGCCCGAGAAAAACGCCTTTATATTTTTTCGCGCTTCGCGCGAACAATGTATGTATATTTTTCCAACCCCTACCCATGGTCCCTGAGCGGGCCATACTTGAAGCCCACCGAGACAGATGTCATCTGGCTCGGGGTTTAATATAAGCTGCTTCTCTTCTACGCTTGACTCTACGGAAAGTGAGTAACACCAAGGATGCTTAATAGACAAACCTGCAAGGGGATACTCTGTGTCTCACCCAGTCTTATCACAGTACTCAGGGATGATTGATGATTGTGATATGGGTGCATGTGAATTGTATGACTGAGATAAGAGCTGCACATTGTCAGATGGCAAATGGAATAATAATATATAATATACCTGGTATGTATGCCTCTTAAGAACTGGTACCACGGATTTGGGGACAAACTACTTGGAATTAGTGTGGGACATTGTTTTCAGTTCTGAATGGGTTAACATTATGTGTGACGATATAATATGTTGTAAATTTACACCTATATATTAAGTTGACAAAATGCCAAGAAAGTATTTCGCTGGCGGGTTGTTTTTTCTTCCTTTTGTTTGTTGGGCCGTGTATTCCTTCTGTTCTGTGTGCTGGCCGTGAATTCCTTCTTCCGTATATATGTCGGCCGTGTATTCCTTCTGCTTGTTGCTCGTGCGCGTTTGCCGGCTTTGCCCTTGGCATGTTAGCCCCCGTTGCTTTCGGTTACGAAGCATTTTTTTTTTATCCCACCCGATTTATTATCTTCGCACTGCTGTCGCTCTCCCTCTATAATCGATACTCAGATCCGGGGTCACAAAGCAGGCTCTTCTTACTCTTCCCCCCTACGGTGCGTGCCTTGATTTGTATCGCGCAGGGGGTTCAGCATTCCCATCGCTCGTCGATTTTCATCGAACTTAACTAACTCACGCTCTCGCGATTTTTCGCTAGACTGATGAAGCCAATGCGTGCAATGAGTTAGGGCAGCAGCAAGTGAAGGTGGAGTACAGCAAATGACACCTCAGAAGAAACAGGATAATAAGGAAACCAGGCTGATATTTCGAGGAAAATAAGAAATTCGAGCGCCTTTCTTTGTCTTAAAATTAGTGTAGAAAGCCCTCTACCTTGAACAAGAAATCCAGCCTGGGCCAGCTTTCCTGTTTCATATTTACTAGGTGTCCTGTACTGTGCCTGGTATATCGTTTTGATAAGCCGGTAGAGTAAGGTGCAGAATGGAGTTAGACGACGTGCACACCGTCCGTATAACACGCATGACATCCCACCCCCGGTGATAATATGTGCACCTTCAAATAATGTATTACCGGGTGTGTGCTGTGTTGTGTGTGTTGTGTGTGTGCTCTATTTGATGGATATCCCGTGAAATGCACGGGAGCACCGCAGCTGGGGTATGTGGTAACAAGGTGGTGTGATAACGAGGGGATTTTCTACCAGTATTAAAAGATTGCGTGATTGCAAAGGAGTATGGTACCGCCACGGTATCAGGCCCGGTACGCGGGCTGATCCCGGAGAAAAACGACGCGATCGTCACCGGAAGCGCGGCGGCAGCAGCAGCAGCAGCAGCACAGCAGCAGCAGCAGCAGCAGCAGGTACCGGTTGAGCCGGAGCTGATAACTCGTGGGGCCATTGTGATGGTGCGCAGCCTTCATCACAGACGACCGGGACCCCACCCCTTGCACAATGTGGGCAAACGCGAATATTGCTTGTGGAAATCATGGATTACGTAGCATTCCTATATGTGGCAAACCACACATATATATGTGCATAATAATTACATACATACATGGTGTCGACAACCTCTCAATTCGCTACACTTCATGTTAATGGCGGAGACACATCTTGGTGAGGACATTGAGCAATGACATTCAACAATGCAGCAAACCTAGCATCATAAATAATAAGCTGTCGACAACATATTATAGCTCAGTTCAGTACGCCTATTTCGGGGGACCATAGAAAATAGGACCTACGGTACACACAAATATATATATATACCTATTTTTACTAACCATATATTTGGTCCTATTTGTTGTGGTCCCCCGTAATAATATTGGTGTGCTTCGTTGTTCAGATGTCTCCACAATGATTCTGATTTTACGCCCCCACTGCTGTGCAAGGGAGGTTCCGCCACCTGTGATGCTAAGATGCCCATACCGGCCAGGAAGTTTGGAGTGCGCTGCTGTTTTCAGGCGTACCTCCGTAGGGAGTGTGGTATGCAACGTACTCCCGGTGATGAAGTGGAGGTCCAAAAATCGAAAGAAAAACGAACACTAACAACCGGGTGGTGGGTGTTCTCGTGTGGAGCAGTGTGGTATCATAGGGGCGTGTGTGTGCTCTTATAACATCAGCGTGCGTGTTCTTCGGTTTATTTTAGAGGTTCCCATGATTTGTTTTTTTTTCAACTCGATAATTCCTTTTTTTATTTCTGCTGGAAAAAAATGATTGAGTGATCGATTTTGGGGCTCATTCGTGCTTCCACCACGTTGGATGGCAAAACTATGATGATATTTGTCGCTTTTTGATAATAATGTAAAAACAATGATGATATTTGTCGCTTTTTTACCAGCTACGAGTGAGTACAGACTGTAGTAACACTACTGAGTAACAACAATACCTTTTGCGGGGGCAACTTCCATGTGACTGCCGTACAACGTATATAGAGTAATAACATGTACAATAGAGTAAAATAATGGAATCTGCTTTGATACGACGATATTATGCCATATCAGACATAAAAACTTTTTCTCCCCGGCACAGATATAGGAATCGGTAGTACAGAACGCGACAAATGTTAAGAACTTGATAATGAAGAATTTGAGACTGAGAGTTTTGGGGGGAAATAAATATGCATGCGACCTCTTTGCACTGAAAATAGTGTGGAGCACACCAAGAAGACCCTTAGAAAAACAAATCAGTCTGGCCACAACTAAGAGAGTTTTGACATCAATCTGTCGCGTCCTGTACGAGTAAAGAGTACAAAGCGCTCTTTGCCGCCCCGGCTGTGGCTTTTAATATTGCTATTGGGATGCACAGCTAGTCTACTATTGCGATTGGGATAGTTTGCAAAATAAGAGGACACGCGACTCCACACTTTCTCCCACGAACCACACACGGGTGGGAGGGAGGAACATCAAACGAAACAGCCGGTTGGTGGTATCGCTCCGGTAGACTAGTGTTCAGCTTCAAAGGTTACCATTCATAGCATTGATACCCTACCAAGTTCAAATCCCACCGTGGTGAGATTTTGACTTTATTTGAAAACATAGAATACAGATCCAATTGCTGAGAGCATCTTCGTGGAGTAGTCCAGCGCAAGTCGACGAGGGAAGAAAGTGCTGAAATCTTCTTGCGGTACATAAGGCACGTACCGTAGTGGGGAGAGGGGACAGGAGCCTACTTAGTGACCCCGGATCTGAGTTACGTCTAAAGAGGGGGAGAGAGAAAAGAAGGGCGAGGATAATAAACGGGATGGACAAAAAATAAAAATAAAACATACTAATAATACAAAGCGCTTCCCTCCGCGGGTGGTTTTTAGTACGACCAGGCATAGAGCACAACAACGCTGTCCAAGTGTGTATAGAGATAGTGTGCAAAAAAAGAAGCAAACACGACACCGCACGTTCTCCCACACACACTGGTGGCAATGAAGAATACTTAAAAGAACGAAGCAGTCCGTGGTATATATATATATATAATACAAAGCGCTTCACTCCCCGGGTGAATTTTATTTTTTCAGTTATATAAACTGCAGTCTACTCGTATGTGATGGGGATCGTTTGCAAAAGCAGAGGACACGACACGACACTTTCTCCCGCACAGGGGACGTGGGGAGGGAGAAAAACATGAAACTGTGCTGAACTGTGTGGTATACAAGGCGTTTCATTCCGCGGGTGACATCAA
>MEHQ01000585.1:58235-135491 GCA_008828725.1 Saccharina japonica
TATATATATACCTATTTTTACTAACCATATATTTGGTCCTATTTGTTGTGGTCCCCCGTAATAATATTGGTGTGCTTCGTTGTTCAGATGTCTCCACAATGATTATGATTTTACGCCCCCACTGCTGTGCAAGGGAGGTTCCGCCACCTGTGATGCTAAGATGCCCATACCGGCCAGGAAGTTTGGAGTGCGCTGCTGTTTTCAGGCGTACCTCCGTAGGGAGTGCGGTATGCAACGTACTCCCGGTGATGAAGTGGAGGTCCAAAAATCGAAAGAAAAACGAACACTAACCGGGTGGTGGGTGTTCTCGTGTGGAGCAGTGTGGTATCATAGGGGCGTGTGTGTGCTCTTATAACATCAGCGTGCGTGTTCTTCGGTTTATTTTAGAGGTTCCCATGATTTGTTTTTTTTCAACTCGATAATTCCTTTTTTTATTTCTGCTGGAAAAAAATGATTGAGTGATCGATTTTGGGGGTCATTCGTGCTTCCACCACGTTGGATGGCAAAACTATGATGATATTTGTCGCTTTTTGATAATAATGTAAAAACAATGAGGATATTTGTCGCTTTTTTACCAGCTACGAGTGAGTACAGACTGTAGTAACACTACTGAGTAACAATACCTTTTGCGGGAGCAACTTCCATGTGACTGCCGTACAACGTATATAGAGTAATAAGAGATCACGACATAAAATATTTTTCTCCCCGGCACAGATAAATAAATCGGCAGTAGTACAGAACGCGACACATGTTAAGAACTTGATAATGAAGACTTGGAGACTGAGAGTTTTGGGGGGAAATAAATATGGATGCGACCTCTTTGCACTGAAAATAGTGTGGAACACACCAAGAAGCCTTCTTACAAAAACAAATCAGTCTGGCCACAACTAAGAGAGTTTTTACATCAATCTGTCGCGTCCTGTACGAGTAAAGAGTACGAAGCGCTCTTTGCCGCCCCGGCTGTGGCCTTTATTTTTGCTATTGGGATGCACAGCTATTAATAGTCTACTATTGCTGTTGGGATAGTTTGCAAAATAAGAGGACACCCTACTCCACACTTTCTCCCATGAACCACACACGGGTGGGAGGGAGGAACATCAAATGAAACAGCCGGTTGGTGGTATCGCTCCGGTAGACTAGTGTTCAGCTTCAAAGGTTACCATTCATAGCATTGATACCCTACCTAGTTCAAATCCCACCGTGGTGAGATTTTGACTTTATTTGAAAACATAGAATATAGATCCAATTGCTGAGAGCATCTTCGTGGAGTAGTAGTCCAACGCAAGTCGACGAGGGAAGAAAGTGCTGAAGTCTTCTTGCGATACAAATGTAAGGCACGTACCGTAGTGGGGAGAGGGGACAAGAGCCTACTTAGTGACCCCGGATCTGAGTTACGTCTAAAGAGGGGGAGAGAGAAAAGAAGGGCGAGGATAATAAACGGGATGGACAAAAAATAAAAATAAAACATACTAATAATACAAAGCGCTTCCCTCCGCGGGTGGTTTTTAGTACGACCAGGCATAGAGCACAACAACGCTGTCCAAGTGTGTATGGAGATGGTTTGCAAAGAAAGAAGCAAACACGACACCGCACGTTCTCCCACACACCCGGGTGGTAATGAAGAATACTTAAAAGAACGAAGCAGTCCGTGGTATATATATATATATAATACAAAGCGCTTCACTCCCCGGGTGAATTTTATTTTTTCAGTTAAATAAAATGCAGTCTACTCGTATGTGATGGGGATCGTCTGCAAAAGCAGAGGACACCACACCACACTTTCTCCCGCACAGGGGACGTGGGGAGGGAGAAAAACGTGAAACTGTGCTGAACTGTGTGGTATACAAGGCGTTTCATTCCGCGGGTGACATCAAGAATATAATGTGTGTGTGTGTTCTTCACATTAAACATTAATCCGTTATTTCTACCCGTCGACATCCAGTACTTCATCCTAGAACAGCAGGTTTTTCTCATTAAGAATTGCCTTTCCGATGAGGATGAAAATCGATTTTAGTAGTTTGTTGTTTTTTTAAGAGTTGTATTTCGCTCACAATCAAAATTTAACCAAGAATATATATATGTTCCTCGATGGTAGGTATCGATCCACCAAAACAAATCGAAATCAGCCTGGACAGGCTCGTAACACAGAGAGAGAGGATATAAGTAGGGAATCAATTGGTATTTAGGGGGGAGTTACGTACGTACCTAGCCCATGAATCCCGAATATTTTGGATCTTCGATATCGTGTGAGACTGCCGATTTTGATTTTAATTTTGATTTTGATTTTTTTTTTGTCATCGACGGCTGTCACAAATGACAATACTACCACTCTGACCCGAAATATAAGCAACATTTAAATTACATGTTAATGTACAAACGTTCCTTATATTATGGGTCGGAATACTATGTTTTTTTCTGAGGATGGTCACTTCAGGAGCTCCATACTCCACCGAATGTTTTTCGAGCGAGGAAGTAAAAGTGCTACCCAATTATTATGTAAATCCCCCCCATGACCTACGTAGCACGCATACTGTGAAAACTATTGCGACACACAAGAACGAGAAATTCCCACGATTTCGGGTTATTAAGGAGCCTTTCATAGCTTCAACCCTTATAGGACTGGAGTCCCGTTTTGGGGACAAATTACTTAGAATTTGAGTGGTTTGTCCACAAAACGGGACTGCAGTCCTAAAGGGGTTAATATATCATTCATAAACCGTTTCAGCCAAAATAAGGTATACCGTATACCTCTATCGTAAAGCCATAAATCAATCAATTAACTCAATACATTCCGAGGTCCCCTAATGATAGACCCCCGTAACATAGAAGTATAATGAATACGTAAATACTTTTCGTATCACATTATTATTAATATAATTAAGGCAGCATGAGATTAAAAATGTCAATCATTTTACCCACCCATACCCTGTTCACATATCATTCACAGGGGCTCGGAATGGTTGGACTTATAGCCTTGTTAAAATACGGTACGAGCTGTGTGGTTCAGGCATACCACCCCAAATTTCGCCAGCTACGAATATCGCATGCAATCCCAACTCAAAGGTCACATATTTGGTACCAAAATGACCGTCGCGAACAGCGGAACAGGGTGATATCTCCAGTTTTGACCTAGGACTGGCGCTAACGTCAAAAGTGTGTCCCGACCAACGACAGCCATTCTAGGAGATCAATAATAGTCAGGCGTTTCCGTAATAATCCATTTTATTCTCCCCATCGTGTTTGTGTTCTAAACGAACCGCTTCCCAGATGGCCGGAGGCATGTTTTTACATAGTTTGACGCAACTATTTGAAGGACCAACAGCGTCTGAGCAATACTACCGGTATACAGTACGTCATATTTACAACGCCAACACTCGATTTTATACTGAAACTGACTTAATACGCCGGATTTTGCACGTTTTACTGCACATCCCGAATGCTCACGCCGTTTTCACGACATGAACCCTGAACTACTGCACTTCCCAGGTATGGGATATGACCCTACCTAAAAAACGATGTAGGGTCATACCTCAAAGCTTTTGCACACGCGTGTTCTACATGTATGTGCCGAACCATTGACGAGTGTTAAGTTTTTTTTATTTTTGTCGCCGAAAGTTCGGGATCCCTTTCGTAGAACCAAATATCCCCCCCAAATATATATATATATAGCAGAAAACAAAAGAAAACTTTGAAGGATCGGCCGGGATTCATATGAATATTATGTATGCCAAATGTCAGGGTACTGTATATCTGCCAAAAACGGCGTGAGGTTTGTTTGGCTTCGTACTGAGTAAACTTATTACGGTGACAATATGCTTGTACCCGCCTGTACGTAGGTCGTTCTGAGCGTTTGATTGATGACGGCCTCATATATCTACGGTAGTTTAGACGAACGTTGACCCCACGCCTGTCAGAGTAGGAGGGGCACGTTCCATGTTGATATCAGCTCCATCCATCGAGCTTAGGGGTATACGAAGTATTGAATATACTCAGGCGTTTTAATTTTCCAGTTCGGGTCCAAAAGGGATAGCGTAGAGAAGAGCACAGCTAGGAGAAGAGCTGGGAGAGCTGGGCGTATGCATTGTGCCCCCCCCCCCCCCCCTGACTGAGGTTTCCTCAGCCCTTTGCCTCAACATACTAAACACGAGATTATCTGAATATCCGCGGAAGATCCACGAGAGTAGTAGTAGTTGACTGCCTGCGTCCCTCATTCTTGCAAGATAAGACCATCATCATCATCACATCATCACATTACTGTGCACGTACACTACCGGCCCTCTCATAGGAAAGTGCCCCACAAGAAACTCAGCCTAATCATTACGGGGGAAATAAGAAAGTCGACAGCTATTATACTGAAGTTAGTGTGGGACACACCCCTTTCTCAAATAAGAAAGTCAGCCTAAGCCCGATTTCTGGTTTCTTATGAACGGGCCGGTACTGTATACTTGTGCGATGTATAATTATTGTTGTTCTCAAATCAACTGATCGCGCAAAACATAGTCCGCAAAATACGAAGTATAACGCAGTACGAGATATCCATCATACATAAATAACTACTGCTTGTGGCACAAAATATCCACCATACATTAATAACTACTACTGCTGGCACATCGTAAACCTCTCTCAAGCGAAAGTCGAATGAATGCAAAGGAAAAAGGAAAAAGGAAAAAGGAAAGAGAAAGAAACAAAGGAGAAAGAAGGAAGGAGAAAAACAAGGAGAAAAAACGACAAAAGGAAGGAACAAAAAGGGGAAAAGCACAAGATGACAAACAGAGGAAAGAGACGGCCCACCAAGAGGACCAACAAAGCAAACCAAGGACCAAAAACCAAAATCAAAAACAAAAAAACAAGCAAAGTTAAAGTTCATAAACAGGGAGAGTTACGTAGCTATCTACAGTGCAGTATACGCATGCGCGTTCAAGATGAGAACAAAATATTCTGGAGCGAATTATCTAAGTACGATAATATTGATGTTTTTCATGTTTGTTGCGCTCGCCCCTGAGCTCGACTTACTAACTCTAACTTTATTAGCGCCGCCTCAAAGCTGAGTTGTTTTTGTTTGTATGTTCTTACTACTACTACAGTAGGTAGTTTCTTTTTCGTGAGCTTGTTTTACTGCCTGTTGTATTGGCCTCGCGTCCGTCCTAGCCTCTTTCGCTGCATCCAATACGCTTTCTTTGTCTTGCAAAGTTCTTTTTTACGGGNGTAGTTTCTGCGTTTGTAGTTTTCAACGGCCGGGATCGCCACCGCGCTGAGTATGCACTCAGCACGGGGGTGATTTATCCCGGGCGAGGCCCTCCTGCTTCGGGGCAGGAGGCCTCAACTAACCCAATACTTACTTTAAATGATCGTTGAAAGCGTACAAGAATACTACAGTATAATATTGATGTTTTTTATGTTTGTTGCGCTCGCCCCTGAGCTCGACTTACTAACTCTAACTTTATTAGCGCCCCCTCAAAGCCGAGTTATTTTTGTTTGTATGTTCTTACTACTACTAGGTAGTTTCTTTTCCGTGAGCTTGTTTTACTGCCTGTTGTATTGGCCTCGCGTCCGTCCTAGCCTCTTTCGCTGCATCCAATACGCTTTCTTTGTCTCGCAAAGTTCTTTTTTACGGGGGGGGGGGGTGCTTCTCTCACCGCGGCACCCACAACAACAGCTGCAGCAGCAGCAGCAGTCGCTATGCGCGAATCCGCTTGTTTCGTGTCATTGCGGCTCTTGCCGCTCTCTCTTTCTAACGTGTCTCTCTTTTTCTAACGTGCCCGTACACCGTCTCGGTTATATCCTGGTACAGCATAGTCCACGGACCTACTCAGTCACGTGACTGAGTACGCAGACAAAATATATACTTTCGGGTTCGACACACATCTCACCGTGCTGCATGGATCTCCGGGGCACCCTCCTCGCCACGTACTAGTATTCAGGAGTATACTATAACAACCGTTCATAATGTCTCCAGCGCGTACGCTTGACCCATATACATGTTTATCCTCTGAGGATATAGTGTGACGGCAGAATCACCGATTTCATCGACTACCATTATTGCTGCATTACGCAGCATGATGAAAGCAGTAGACACAATAAATACGAAGTGGGACCGTGTCCCCGAGATTACACCATAGCCAAGAAGACTACAGCAAGCAACAGTATACCTAAATCCCTTCCAAAGAAGGTCATACTGAGAAACACGCCAGATGATTGGTGACATTTCGATATTAATGGGCGAATTAAATAATTTGACGTTAGTTTCTGAGAATTATATTTACTTTGGTTTTAGTACATGTACCCCCCCCCCCTGTCTGGAACTAAATACGTAAAACCTTTAACTTGGCACGTCGTTTTTCGTTTAGTTTTTGAACATCTTTGTTGTCCCCAGTCTAACACGTTTGCGGGATGTTTCCCCCACGTGGGCTACCTGAGGGCGCACGGAATGCTGCAGCAGCGCCCGTAAGCGTACGTCAGAGCTGGCGTCGCGTCCATCTAACCGTAATGCAACAACCGTGTTACGCTTGACCGATTGTTGATTGGTCGATCTCGCATCGTAGGACAGCTATCATAGTACAGCCAGTTTCTGCTCCATGCGAAAGATCACGCCGTGGTCGCTTTTACCCAAACAAGTAATTATCAACACGTACATTCACGGCGTACACATACATACGTATTAACGCGTTCCGTACGTAAAACAAACCGTGTGGGAATGATCAGTAGCGACACTGACCTCAGCATAGCACACCCACTGCGGTATATATTGTTGGATAGGAAACTTTGGATATATACTCGTATAGTATTGAACGTCTTTTGTGTTCCATCCATCCCCTGGCATTGACATGTTTGTTTTTTTGTTTTATTAATGCTGACACTGAACGAAAGCTTCCACATACATGTATCGAGTATGAAAGGGAATCGTATCGATAATGTTTCTTGTTCGTCGGTATCCTGTCGAGCTCGATCCTCGTTCGATGCACAACACTACGTACACTGGCATTACTGAACAGGCTGACTCGTGGGCAATGTCACGACGGGGGTGCCACACCCATCGAACCGAGGACGGCACGAGTACAGCACGCGACAGGTGCTAATAATATCTTACTTTTAGCCAGACTAAACTTCATATGTAAGCCTGGATGTGTCCCACACTATTTTTAGTAAGACTGGGTGTGTCCCACACTGTTGTGAGTACCACTGGGTGTGTTCCACACAATTTTCGGTACAAAGAGGACGACACCGCCACATTATTGTGGCACGAGTATATACCCACCCCTCTATTGCCCTGAATCACCAGAAGAAGAGAACGCGCAGTGGACGACGGGCTTTTGCTATGCAACGGTTGATCTCAGAGAGGACCGACCGGATTTCCAAGCAAGCACACAGACACGTCATCTAATGCCTTAGTTTGTGTCCCTCGAATTTAACGACTAACAAACGGTCACGCCTCCTCTCCCGGGTAGTATTCTGCTCGGGTAGGATCGACAACATGGTCGCAAGCGCCGACCGATATACCGTACTCTCGATCCCTGCGAAACTCGCTCCTCCTATACTTTAATACAGTAAGGTCAACAAAGCGCCAACGGGTTGCTTAGTGGCGCCCGATCAATCGCAGACAGCTATAATGCTGCAGTACGGTACGAGTACCCTACATGTACGTATGTGTTGATAGTTTGGGAGTAAATAACTTTAGGCTGCCTTGTTTTTGGTATTAATGATTTACAGCTGATAAGCATTTATTTGTGCTCTGCGACGAACGCCAATCCAAATTCAACACAACATAATAAATCAATTGTCTATATTAGGAGCCTATGCGCAACGTTGACATCACAACAAGAAGCCGCGAGCCTTACTTAGAAAAATCAGAGGCGACTATTAGCTAAACTGCTGTGGCGTAATGTGTTGGTAGGAACTGAAGGAACTAACTGCTGTCGCGTACGTACTGTGTCGATACGTAGGAGCTGAAGGAGAAATGATACACCGTCGATGGGAACCGGCCAGGTGCTCTGTCAGCAACCATCTCGAACGCGCAAGGGTGGCATAGCTAAAGTAAGGCTTGTTTTGAACTTACATGCCCGCTACTTCGTAGGGCGTATTCCAGAAGGTTACCAATTGCCTTCAACAAGGCGTGTAAACCAACATGCCGCATTCAGTCAGGTAAGAGAGGACGCACGAATCTTGGTTTTCCGACACCTGACGTTCAACTGATTTTACTGTTATATTGTATAGACTCTGTTTCAGGTTAAGATTCCTTTCGTTTTTGCGTGTTGTCATTTATTTAGCCCTTACGATATACTGTAGGTTGGCTTAGCTGTTATACATAGTTGGTGTGTTCTCGTATCAGGTACGTACGCGGGGTGTTAGCATTTTATATGTTTTTATTTCGTTCGTTAGTTTTACTATCTTCTGGCTCCCTCTTGGAATCAACCGGCGTGCTGGGTCGTGTGTGATCGTGCGTTTCGTATGCAATGCGTTGGGTGGTATTTCCACCCATCGACTTCCAGCACAATAATAGTGCCATGCTGATTGGTCATCCTAGAGAGATACAACTTATGTGAGGCCACCGGACTGCGACCCAGTTACACTACATTGTAGAGAAAGCAGAAAGACAAAGAAAGAAAGAAACAACTCACAATAAAATAAAATAAATCAGTATAAAATTTCTATCTGTATAAAAGTACAGGTTAATAGCAACAAACAAACAAACACCAAGCACTCCGAACATACGGGTACAAGGCGGTGGTTTCAAATGGTATTTCTGTGGTGGTATGTTTCCGATGCAGAAAAGGAAAAGTTCCCGTCCATGCGCGTCTACTGCCTCAACGGGGAAGATGGGATGACAGAAAAAAGCTTGACCGACGAGTAGGGTTTCATGTTGAGTAGTCAACAAGAACATCAAGGTGGCGGGCGCGGGGGGGGGTACTCGTTGCCATGAATGGCTCTAGTTGTAACGAGGAGTTGGTGTTCATCGTGATATGTCGGAGGGGACACGGGGGAGAGGGGGGTGTCCTCGATGTTCATGCGTGGCCGTAGTCGTGAGATCGCAGACCCTCGCATACCTACGATGGCGGGACGGAGCACGTCGGGTGTTTTACCGGCCAAGGCATACATTTCTTACTTGCACAAAGCGCGGAGCGCCGTTAGGTGCTCGACGAGTCGCGTGAAGAATTGTAACATGTTGAGAGCCGCTGGTGCGGCGGACTTCGGCACCTTGTACGTACTTTGTTGTATATAGATGATAGTGGGAGGGGGGGGGTTCAGTCGCAATCGGTACCAGTGGCTGGAAGAGGGGGTGTAGTTCGATTAGGAGGGTGTGTGGAGGGGCTGTCAGGCAGGTAACGGGGGGAGGGGGGCTACAGCAGTAGGAAACTGCCTATGTGCTTTTCAACTGCGCTGGGGAGGGCTTGAATCGCGGAGCCCCGTCAATGATGATGCTGGCGAATATAATCTAGCTGATGTTATCAAATTAGCTTGTTTCCCTCCGCACCAGTAGAGCAAACACCAATGGGCTTTCCAACTGCGTTATAATGGTTTTGAATCGAAGAGCCCGCCCAGTGATGATGCTGATGCTATCAAAATAGCTCGCTACCCTCAATCAAATCCACCCCGTGGTCACTCACAACCCCAGCTATTGTAGACCAAAACGTGCTTCGATGGAAGATCACACGCATAAAACAATGAGACCCAAAAATACCCCCTCTGCCGCATTATAGGTGCATGACTATAACAAAAAACAGAAAACGGTGGGTGTAAATAATACCTTCACTCCCGCGGGCCGTAGTGAACCGCGCTGTAAAGGCATCGCTCTTTTGAACAATTGCGAACCCAAACCAGAGTCCGGGGTTCAGAGTTATGCTTGCATCGTCTTTCGTTCCTGATATTTTCGGAACAAGCAAGCCAAGTACGGCGTACTATATACAACAGGCGCCTGCTGTAGCGCCAGTCGATACTATTCGGTGGTTGAAACGACTGACAATACTCGCGTCAGTCAGTCAGAGCGGTGACCCTTGAATCTCGGGCCCGTCAATCTATAAACCAACACCGAGCGTGAGTAGTATTTTCGCCAAGCACGAATGTAATTGATGAAAACACAATGAAGGTGGCACACGCTTTATAGCATACTACCACACATTAACAAAAACCGGTTACAAACTCGTGTGAATTGTCTACGTTCACGATCAAAAGTATTTATGAAAAAAAGTGTGTGAGCAATCTCCGTCCGTACAGCTTGTGGCGGTAGCCATCTTACTGACGGGTGGCATTGCAACATTTTTCCGTCCTAGCCTGCAGTGGCAGAGAGAAGACTCCTTTGTCGTGGTCTATTTTTACGACGAATTCGGCCCATTTTCACGACGGCCCGACACATATATACGACGACCAGTCCTTGAGCCCACTATGCGCCAAGGTGCATCCTTGTCGGCCGAGACGGAGACGCCGTATTGTCGGGATTTAGACATCCTGCAACCGGAAAAAAAAGCGGAAGCGCAGTTAGAAGGAATCCCACAAATCAATGCACTTCAATCGATCCTATACATCCATCGGATCGTGTCCCTCTTGTGTCGAAAGAAACAAATGTCTAGAAATAGTTATATACAGTATACGTAGAGGAAGCATACTCAAGTGCTTATTGGAGCTTGACACTTCCTACGATATACAAAGGTCTCTCCACATTGGCAGTAAAGTCTCTGTGAAATCGTTAGGCACCGGGTGGTACCAGTTATCTCCGGGGTTACTGCGATACCGCGTCTGCAAAAAGAAGTAGACATGCCGACTACGTTCATAGGCGATGTATCGTCGCTTTCGACCTCACGCCGAATAGCAGCTCCTTTAGGCAAACAAACCAACGCGTGATGGCACTTCGCACGCGAATCGACTCTGACGTCTGCACACACGCACCAGCGGTCGAACGGGGTGGTGGGTTTCCGGTGGAGTAGTTTCCCAGTATGGTTTTTCAGTTTGCTGCCCCGTCGAATCAGCTGGCCCAACGCTCTGGGCACCGCCCGTCTTGATTTTTCTCAGCGGTCCCGGAAGGCTGGCCGTTACTCCCACGAACCCGGTGACCCCCGCCACTGTCTCCACGGACTTCTTGAAATCGCGGGGCTTCAGGTGAGGGTCCTCGCGTGTGACGGCTACGAAGAATATTGGCCACAATATCAATATCAAATCTACATGGGGCAGAAGAGGAAGAGCGGATGGGGGCGGAACAAGACGCTTAGGTGGGCCAAAGATGAGAGGACGACCACGTTCGACGGCACACCAACCGCCCGCGCGTTTCAGCTTCACAGTTTACCCAAATTTCGGTGAGCGGACAGCGCAAACAAAGCGACGGAACTTCGTTTCGAGCCAACTCGACCAACCATCGTTCCCAAACAGCGGAGACGTGCCGTGCCAGAGCTTGTAGTTCACTGTAAGCACGGTGGTGTCGTGTTTTGTTTGATCTCCGTGCAAAAATGTGACACAGCACTGCCTCAGGTGAACATACCCGGGACCAGCCGCGATCTCACGGTAGGTCTACGGGGTTACTTGGGCACACTCTTCGTGCTGAAACTTGTCCAATAAAAATATGCTGTTCTCAACATCTTGGGGTCTAGGCGAACCCACCCCAAAAGCCGCCGATGCTGCCGAGTATCTCTCCGACGTTGAGGGGATCGATCTCGGTGACCACCTCCCACGAATCTGGCTCCTGCTGCATCTGCACCTCCAAGAACGCATAAGGATGGGCGATGTCCTCATTCACCTGGCAGATTGTGTTTGGAGTGTTCCACGGATACGTTGCAACACAATTACACCTAATACATAAGTCGTTCGTGCAGTTAAACTTGCGTTTTTTTCTTTCTCCTATCTGGGGATGTACGAGGACATACGGTGCACCTAGGCACTACCTGTATGCACCGACAGACAATGTACGGGATTTCTCGACCCCGCGTGTCTACAAACCATAAACATAGGCTTTTTAACAGGCCCGCACATACACACACACATATATTTCACTAAGGCTAGGCGCTACCACCTCTCACAACACTAATGTTTCCGGTGCTACAGTTCCGAGATTCCCCGAAGCGGAAGGCCTAACGCGCGTCGTGTACAGCCCAGATCGGACCCACCTCGTCTTTGGAAACCGACGACGTTATGGACAGGGCCTTGTACGAGGCGACATCGTCCTTCTTGATATTCAGCTGCTCATTGAGCCCGATCCCCTGGAGTAGATGCGAGCGCCGACACATGCACAAGAGAAACACACCCGTGGGATATGGATTCGTGGGATCGTGAAATTCTCGACGCTCATGTGTTAAATTTGACAAGGGTGATGGTGTTGGAGTCTAGACCGTTGCCGGCGAATGACTCTGTTCACGGTATGTATTACTGCCGTGGCCGCGTCGCTGTGTACTACAGTAGCGTTTCCGGTGACAATCATTCATTGACGATGCATTTGTTAATGTTAACGCATCCAACCGAGCCCCGGCTCCAAGTAGGTGATGATCGACACCTGGCTCTGCCGGGGGCGAGATAACTGATTCATGCCAAACCCTATGAAAAATATACGGCATAAGTTCAAACCACCAGCTACTACAAAACCGTGCTGCTGCGAACGTACCATGTATGTGAAGGTGTGGCTGCTCGATTGGTTTGTAACGCAGCTGTAGGACGTCTGGATCCCAGTTGATGTCACTTTGGTTTCTGGGTCGTGCAGGAAGATGTACACCCATTCCCTGCATAAGGGCGGATACCGCGGAAGGGGAGGGCGTAAAGCGCAACAGACAGTGCCACACCTGTTGAACTAACCAACGCATGACGGGGATTGACACCAGCTCCAGCCTCTGATCTCCAATCTTGACTCGCAGCAGCACAGTATTTGCGCACACGTGTTGCTAATACACACATAATCTTACCCTATCTCCGTGTGCGCAATAGGAGCAAGTACGCATAAACGAAATTTTAGCCCCAGGTCAATAGTCCTGGCAACACCAAGCACGTCTGTACTTAACCGAACGTTCAGGCATCAGATTTTAGGCAGACCCTTCGCAAAATTAGCTGGATTGTCCGAGTCAAAAATATCGACGCTATTGCGGGGTCTTCTGTTTTGTTTTGCGAGGGCATCGGTTCCCTGTTTCACTACTGGATGATCCGGAACACGACGCGTGCTACAATAGAGGTAGGACTTTTTGCTGATTTTGTTTCTGAAGGATCGGGCTCCTTAGCCCAATTTCGTCGGACTTTCATTCCATAGTATACCTACAGTAGCTCGTGGGATTGTTGGTCGGGTAGCACTTTTGTTTTCTTGCAAAATCGGTTTTCGGGTGAGGTATGGAGCTCCTCAAGTGACCACCCTTATGAGGCAAAGACATGGTGCACCTCTATCGTAGCAATCGGCACACGGTCTTCCTCCCTTCGTTCGGTCGCTTCTCGTGTTCTGCTCATAATATCTTGGTTTGAGCCATCCATAATACAAGGCTACTGGTCGTGGTTCACCACTACCACCACAACTTGTTATTTTTACACATGAGGCTGAAGCACCAGCTCACTATAGAGTTCACCAACCTGTTACTCGAGTGTTTGCCCCCACGCACTTTTTTTTGTAGTCATCACCATTCTGTCCACCCTTGGGTATATAAAAAAATTAGTAACCCTTACAGGACTGGAGTTCCGTTTTGGGGACAAATTACTTTTAATTAGAGTGGATTGTCCCCAAAACGGGTCTGCAGTCCTAGTGGGGTTAATACGCAAGCTGTGCCTATTTAAGTTATGAGCCCCGACCGCACAAGCGCTGTACTACGTAGGTGCAGGTGGTACGGTCAGCCAAGGAGAAGCCACTCCGGGGTACGACGGAATTGTGATCGTGAACTGGGATGGACGCCCAAGCACTGCTTGGAATATCTATCTGCAGAATCCCAAGTACGGAGACATCGGCGTCGTAGATCGCCGTTTCTACGGTCCACCTGAACAGACACCCACATAAAATGCGGCACTGCTACAGGTGAAACCGCTGAAAATGCGCGAGTCGCACCCATGATTATACCATGTTGAGGTCCTACGATCACCTGCTGCTGCTGCTGCTATTCGACTCGATCAACTTAAAACCTCGAGCAAATGAATCGAGTAACTGCTGTACGAAACCAACTCCTCCAAAACTGCTGTACTTCGGTAGGTAAAGGTGATGCTGTGCGTTTTTCACGACGGCGAGCGGATCATAAGCCTCGGAATCCGAGTTACCGCTCAACGAAATTAACGCCGCGGCCACTGCCTTGTTGCTGTAGGTGCTCTGGTGCGTGATGTCGACGTGACAGATCTCGGACCCCGACCAAGTTGCGTACGATACAAACCGCAATATAACTGTGACACTGCTAGAGGTAGGAACTCCAGCGTGCGCCACCAATATTACATCATTGACTATCGGTTTGGAACCTCGGGCCCCGATCTCAACTCATGCTGCCATTGGGGTTACGAAAGCAGGAATAAGTCATCTGCCCCGACTTGTCCATGCTCTCGCAGGGATCAGCCCTCTTCTCTTGGCAGTAATGCTATTGTAGACGTATAAAGTTAGCGAACAAGACGTCAAAAACACGTGCACGACACCTGCCGCCATCACTATCGCCTATGTTGGAGGCAGTGGGACCTACGTAGATACAACTTATAGTCTAACCTGTGAGACTTCCATTTGTCTCCGTCTGGGACGCAAGTAGTCGAGTTTCCTGCGGCGCCACCCGGATACCAGGACGCCTGCCCGACCGCAAAGAAGCGATAACACCGTCGGAGACGGATGGGGTAACGGCCAACGAAAACAACACGCGGGTTTATCGGTTTATACTCACTTTCATTACGGCAAAGGCACAAGGGATTTACAGTAGTCGCTCAACACAATCGTTTCCACGAGAAAAATGCGGAATTCCCACTTCAGAATTGCACGTGAGGAGAAGCGAAGACAACCACGTAGAACTATACCCCACGAACAAGTGGAATGTTTGAAAAACATCAATAAAGGTGTCGATTTCGGTTTCCGTACGCGCAGCAGGCGTGTTTTCCATATATTATAAGCTTGCCTTGAGGGTGAAGTAGTCCAGGTACTCTTCCGCATCCCGCTCTTTGCCCCAAAAGGTGGTCACTTGCGACGTCTGGAACTCCATACACCAGCCTTTCTGCGGACAAAAACACGCACAAAGAGGTTCTTTGAGAGAGGGGGTCACGTGCCTCACTCATCCACAAGAATGTTGTTTTACCGGCCAATCTTTCAAGTTTGCATTGTTGTATGGTTTAGGACAACATCTATCGTAGAATGAAGCAATCCCATCAGGACACATAATACACACGACTACACCAACATGGGTTGGTGGACATTCACTATATATAACTGGTACGTTTGTGTAGGCCGATAGGGGCATTAAACAATTCAAACCATGTCGAGAAATGCTATACATAAATATATACATATATGTATATTCATTTTGACACAAGAGGGAAACGATATAGCAGACGACGTGCTCGGGATGCACGGGGCAAAAACACGAAGCGAGCGTGCTTACCTTCACACCGCCAACCACAGGGACCTCTTGCTCGTGCTCACCACCACCATAGAACACTGCACTCGGTTTGCCCCATTCCGTCATTTTGGAAGAATCGAGACACTCTTGTTCCAGGTGTTGTTCGTCGCAGCCGTATGTGTCGTACAGGCAGACCCACACGTCCGGATACGCGTATACTGTGTTCTTCACGAAAAGCAGAACGGATACGACGTAACAAGAAGCAGAAGAGCAAGGTATTTACTTCGTATGCTGATACGGTGGGTCTCTGCACCACTAGTGAACACAATGTAAGCAAACGTGGCGGCATGCAAACCAGATCTTGATGGAAAGGTTAAGGTTTCAGTCGGGGTGGGATTCAAGGACCGCCCGAGCAAACGTTTCCAACGCTAGCCTTACAAGTACGGAGCACCGGATCCGGCCCGATATATAATTCCGAACCGCATATCCGGGTTTTTTTCGGTTTCATTTATAAGTGGCTTGTTTTCCTAGAGCCTCCTACAGCAACACGACGCATAATATAATTTCTAAAGTTTCACACACATCACCAGCAGCGAGTTAGTTAACACCGAGCCAGGCCCCGAACTATGTATATAGACTCGACTCACAAGCCAGGGCCATCCTAAGGCACGGCTGAGCTGGTCCATGGGCCGAGCCATACTTTACCGGGACGTCGTTTTTCCGGCGACCCTCCCCGAGGACCCCCACCATGCTTGCGTAAGATAATTTCAGCGGCAGTTTCGTTCAACCTCGCCCCCGTCTCCCCTACGGTTGAGGGACAGGTGTGGTTAACTAGTTTCTATGGCGGAGGAGAAATTCTCGCACTTATCTCAAGCACAACTACTGTTGAAAAAAGTTCATGGAGTTTGCCTGACGACCGAGGGACACATCTGTTTCAGCACGTGGCAAATCCACAAGTGTATACGTGTTCAACCCGGCATCGCTCGATTTTACAGGGACACCCCCTTCCCGCTCTCGGTCCTATGTATAACCCATCGTATACCATGTCCCTCTGAGCAGAAAATTAATTGATGCCTTCAACTACTATGTTTTAGGGCGTTGTATCGCAAGTTTGTGAACGTGCCTGCCGGGGGGCGGGTTCGATCCGCCCAGCGTCTCTGTGGGCTGGCTTCATGTTCGCTGCCACCGTAAAAGCGACGGGCCAGGCTAGACGGCTTGACCACAAGCCGCACCCGTGCGCCGAGATCGGGGCAGGGCCCAGATCAGGTCGTCCACGTCTCAGAAGGAGTGTTGGTACAAACCGCGGCACTTTTGTGCCAACCAACGGCGTTGGACACCCGACGCATCATGGAACTAATGCGGTGGTGTGATACCGATACCATGGGGGTGTTTGTCAATGGGTTGAGGATCTTCACCAATGGACACACCGCCGCACCAACAGCAACTACACGTGCGGGTTACTCGAGGTGCTCTAAGATGTGCTGCTGAAAGTTTCCGGTGTTGCCTGAATGGAAGCCCTATAATCTGAATTATCTACGTATATAGCACGTGTTTACTCGGTCAGATCTGTACTACTGTATAGACCTTGTCCAGCATATAAGACACGTGCTACGGTAGACGCGCATACATTTTTGGTTTCTGAGCTTGGTCTCTTAAGGAGTTCTACCTCGCCCAAAAACTGATATTTAGATAAAGAACGAAAGCGCAACTCGATGAACACTCCCATGGCCCAGGTATGCGAAATCCCAAAGACAAACGATATTCTGACAATTTTAGGTTAACCCCTTAAGAACTGGTCCCACGAATTTGGGGAGAAACTACTTGGATTTAGTGTGGGCATTTTTTTTTTCAGTTCTGAATGGGTTAACGAGCACCGTCATCCAGAAATTATTTTGGCCGAAAATTTTCACCTCTATCGTACGTAGCACGTGTCATAATACCGGCATGTTATGATCTACTGGCGGCTGATCTACCGTATATCATGATACAGCATGCGACCTGTGAATGGTTTCGAGTACATGCCGCACTCGCACGTCGTCATGTGAACCCGTTTGTGTCAGGCGGCCTGGTACTGCTGTCTTCTGCTTTGCTGGACACCGACTTCAGCAGCAAGAAGAAGAAGAAGAAAAAACAACAACAACAACAACAACAACAACAACAACAACGAACCGCTCGTACAACAACAAGACACCGGTCACAATAAACACAGCAACAACATACTGTACGTACATAAACTTAAGCATGCATTCAACATCGACAACATCTACAACGCAACCCCCAACATCAACACTACCAGCCAGCACTCCCGGCAACGAACACCACCCACAACATCAACAGCATCGATAACTACTACCGACTCACCCACACCGGTGGTGAGGGGGTTTCGGCACAAGACCAAACGTTCCACTCACCGAGAGTACTAAGGAGGTGCCCGGATGGTCCCTCTTGTCCAAGGCAGCGGCAAATAGCCACGAGGCATCTGCGTGAAGTCGAGAGGACAAAGGCGGCGTATTTGCACGAGCGCCAATCTTAAGCCTCTTCTCTGCCTTTCCCAGGGCGTATGTACGTAAACGCATGACCATTTCATTTTGACACGTGTACACCAAAGCACAAAACACAAACCAGAGATATCTGGTACCTGCTACAAGTACAACTGGCATTATGGAGCTTTTGGGCTTTGCGCATCCGGGCTTCGCACCTACGTCTGTAGTGCTCAAAAACATCACCCCCAGCTGACAGAGGTATCCTCTAAATAGAACAGGATGTAATACAGCAGTACACCTAGTGGGTGTTGGCTCGAAACATGAAACATGTGGTCAACATCACACCGTCCTGGCAGTCTGGAGGGAGTGACTGTGAGCAACGGGAATCGCCCCTGTGGGCTGCTATCGAGATATCACGCATTCGTCGGAAATCACGCGGCAGTTGAACCGGGGCGTGCGGGACTGCTGAAGAGCCGAGAGGCTACGTACGGGCATTGCTAGGACCTCGAAGCTCCGTGATAACTTGAACGCGGTGATGTTAGCCTGTTGTTGAAAAGCTTACCCTCGGCTGGATAATCTATCAATGTGCTGCCCCCATATAATCATACACAGTGGATACACGTACACGAAATCATAACTTCTAGTTGACATACTTCGAAGTAAACATTATATATATACAATGTATGCTGTACGACAAACCATCAATCGTACAAGCTACCTGGTACTACAAGCACGATGTCAGTAGTATTAATCGTGGTTTTATAATTAAGATATATTGTGATCGTATTTTATGTCAGAACTACAAGATATATTGTGATCGTATTTTACGTCAGAACTACAGTATACTGGTATACTACAGTACTACGTATGGCTAGGAATTCGACAATATTATTTCATAGGGTTTGCGTACGAGAGGGCCTGTCTGCTGTGTGGGGATGTGGTGATGTGTTTACTATTAATACACATTATTGGCAAAACATAGCATTCGAGAGTCGGCAAACACTCGTTGTTTTTTTTATCGGGTAGGTGTTGAGAGCGCTCGATCATGCGGAGGCAGAGAGAGAGCAGGGCATCGAGATCCGCCATAATAGCCGCGCTGTCTTTTTTCGTTTCGTTTCGTTTCTTTTTTTTTTTTTTGCCACACAGCAGTATGCAAAAACCCATTGGATTTGTTTAGATATAGCGTTGGAGTGTCGTCCATCGTGTGTGAGTCGGGAAAGAGGACGCCGATCGGTGCCGACGCCGCCAGGGATCGAAGCCATTGCCCGGCACCCTCGGGCATGTTGATACAGTACCGGCCCGCTCATAAGAAAGGAACTGGCAAGAAAGTCAGCCTGAGAAATTAAAAACAAAATAAGAAGAAGAAAGCTCAGAGCCTAGTCAATGGATAAGCTTCAAGAAAGTGACCCCTAGCTTCCTGTGGCTGGACTGGGCCCAAGCCACCATTAATTGTACAGCACGACGAGGGAAGACGTCTTCACGGGGACCAAAATTAGAAAGCGCAACATAAGAAAGTGTGCTTTCGCGCGCGCCCAGAATAAGAAACTCAGCCTGAGCCCGATTTGGCCGCACTTTCATGGTCGTGTACCTTCTATGGCAATTAAACTCATTTGGCGCGAAGCGCCAAAACATTTTGTCGAGGGAGCGAAGCGACCGAGGCTTTTTAGTGCGTACAGTAAAAACAAACTCTTTGTAGCGGTACGTTTGGGCCTCCATTTTCATTATGGATTTCCGTCTGTGACAGACGTGTTTTTGCTTTATTGATCGTGAGGGGTGTACGTCACCGACTGCTGTGAGAGGGTCGGTACTGCACTTCAAGGAGGGGAAAAAAAGGTGTATATGTCGCTCATTGTATCATATTATGCCTACGTAACAGGTACCAGTACCAGTTGTCAGGCGGTGTACTGTAGTACCAATCAATACTGTTGTACTGGGTAGATGTGCTGGAGAGGGGTAATTAATGGTGTATAGGGTGTGGCATGGGCGTTTTGGTTGTGGCGAGGTGGGGGTATACTCTGTTCTGTGTACTATTATTGACGTGCGGTTAAATCGCGATCCAAATTTAAAAATAAAAAGCATGGCATCTGTGAAAAATGTGGGGGACAGGGTCGGCTTATACAATGCATTAGCTCGGATCTTCCTAGGGGCGGGCTGTTCAGTTCTCGCATTGCTTTGCGAGCTAGGAAGCACTTCCTGGTGGGATCAAGGCACGGGCGTAGACCCAACCCAACCCCCAACCCTAACCCTAACCCTAACCCTAACCCAAACCGGACCCAAAACGGACCAGAAACGGGCGAGAAACGCGGCTGCGCCGCTTTTGCATCTAGCGAGAAAATTGCGAGAATATTCCGAGCGCGGACCACAATTACGATATGCAGACCACAGGTACACAATTTTCAAGACGAAATCATGCCTTGAAGATCCGAGCTAACGGGTTGTATGATGTACTCGCTTATCGCCAGGGAGAGGGAAAACTCCCGGAAATACTAAAAACAAACATTTAATAAAAGCACCTTGAAGGCATCGATCCAACTGCTGCTGCTGTTCCCTCTACATTCATTCCCGAAGCTCGCTTCGATTGCGACGATAACCTACAGTAAGACGTGGTATAAGCTACGCCTAGCAATTTCTAAGAAGACTTTCAGGCGTGCTAAGATACCTTACGGCGATTGAGAACGGCCGCTCTCTGGGAAATGGGTTCTGACGAATTTCAAAACACGTCCTGAACTGGTGTTGGACCTATAGGTTAGTTAGGTGTATATGATAACTAACGTGGCCCATTTTTATCAGGCATATACAAAACTTCAACAGTGTCAAAAATACTGCGCGTAGTTACGGCCAAACAGCCTTTTGTAAGGCTAACAACGCGTAATTACGTCGGTTATCAGGGGATATTGATGACCCCGGCAATAAAATAGGGGTACCTCCGGCGTCTATTTATGTAGGTATGTATGTGGTGTTCGCGCTTGAACTATATGTTTGGTGTGTTGAGACTTACTCTACCTATAATATATTAAAACACATGTTTGCTTATCATATGCTGTGTTACAACTATTAATAACAGTAATCACGTATACATTGGATTTTCGCCCAGCTAACGTGGATTTTCTACGTTAGAGGCTCGATGAAAAGCGTAACTACGGGGGGGGGGGTGTTGTGACGGTACCCCCTGATTGGTTACGCGCTACAAAAAAACTTTCCGCACAAGCCAGCACAAGCTCGGAAAAAACGAGTAAAACACGTGCTTACGTTGTTCCTGTTTTTACTATCCATATATCCGTGCATCTCCGAGGTCTGCATAAATCTCCGTGCACCCTTGACTGCTGTAGAGCCAGTTAAAGGATGCGATACGCACACCTGTCACGGCGGACTAAAACGCGAAACTTGGGGATGTACTCGTATATCATATTACATGTACTTCGTATACCAGGCGTATATAATTATGTTTTAGTTTTTCCTCGTATGTATTACCTTCGCCCTCCCTATCTTTCTCCCTTTTGCGATACATATATCATATATACATACCTACTTCTTGTCATATTGTCATATCAAACAAACGTGGTAAATATCGTGTCCCTCTTGCGTCAAATTCAATGAATGCCGATATATTAATCGTAAGGTATTAATTACACTATTTAGTATTTAGTCTTCTTGGAGAGCTATCATGACTGACTGCTGTCTGCTGTACCTAAATCACTGACACCATTTCCAGACACCAGACACGGTCCTGATTGTCTGGAGCTTTTACAACTGGACACCCTGTTTATGACGCGTATGTTTTTTTGTTTCGTTTTGTTCCATCCCATTTATTATCTTCGCCGTTCCTTTCTCTTTCCCTCCTGGTCGTAACTCAGATCCGGCGTCACAAAGTATAGGCTCCTCCCCACTATGTACGGTTGGTGCCTTGCATTATTACCGCGAGAAGACTGAAGCCCTTTCTTGCCTCGTTGACTGTCATCGAATTGTGCCCACCCACGCTACTACTATCATATTATTAATAGGCGCTCTCAGCAGTGTATGTACGAGGGAGTTATTATTATTGTGCTTGCCATCCGACAATGTGTAGTATTATTAGAAAAAAAAAAAAAAAAAACAGCTGTGAGCTCGAGGATTTCGTCGAAACTCATCTTTGCTAGCTGAGTGTAATACTTCGATCGCGCGTACTTACGGATTTGATATGTCATCATGTAGGATGTACATCCCGTATGAGGGGGACACAATCTGAGGCTGTAGAATTTAGGGAGTGTGTGTCTATTTGTGGGGGGAGGGAATATATACGATGCATCGCCAAGCGAAATACGAAGAGTTTGTTGCTCACATGCTAGAATAACGGCGATCAGGAGCACCCACAGCGCCACGGCCCGCCGTTTGTGTCCTGAAACCACATCGTCCGGCCTCCTGTCGGTATGCATAGAAGGGCGTACAGCAGCAGTCAGTCGTAGAGCCATCAACAATGCACACCGTCATTGATCAAGCCTAAGCCTGTTATCTCTGTACATACCGGTCACGAGTTTCGGTCGAATTCACACGAATCAGATAATACCGTACCAATCTGACCCTAAATATAAGAACCATTTGAATCGCATGTTAATTTACAAACGATCTTAATATTTCGGGTCAGAGTAGTACCATATACCAGGCACTAGGTATGCCGTTTAGAAGCCAGGTACGTATAACACGTACAGCAGTAACTTTGTTTACTTTTTGATTTTTCCATCCCGTTCATCCTGGTATAATTTTCGCCCTTATTTTCTCCCTGCTTCCTATATATTATTGTTATATTTGCCATCCGACAATGTGCAGCATAAGCTTCAACGTTGATCACTCGTAACATTCCCGAAAGCAGATACATTCGTATGACACTTTTTACGGCGGGTCGTCGTAAATAAGACCTACGGTACAACACAACTTTACATACTTTGTACATATTTTCAAACTTTTACGCACAATATCTGGTCCTATATACCGGGTATGTATGTACTATGGTTCCCCGAAATATGAGTAACTCTGTGGTATTATTATTGTAGCACATCACGTACGTATGATAGCAGGCTCTCTTCTCCACCCTTTCCACCACGTTCGGTTGGTGCCTTGATTTTTTTTTAATCACGAGAAGGCATCAGCCGTTTCGTCCCTCGTGGACTCGCGTCCAATTGCGCCTACCCACGCTGGCATTACTACTACTGTAGGCGCTCTCGTCAGTTGACTCCTCACTTAGAAGTTTTGCAAACCAAACATGTTCACAATCTCACCGCGGTGGGAGTCGAACTCACAAAAACAAAGCTATATAATAGCAGAGCCCTCGAGAGCAACAGCAACCACGTAGACCATGGGGGCTTTACGAGTTGTATATATAAAAAAAAAACACAACAGCTGTGAGCTCGAGGATTTCGTCGACAAGTCCCTGCGATGATGCTTCTACGTATTGATCTACCGGGGGACGACATATCGATCGACAACTCAGCCAAGGGTAATCCTTTTGTAACACCGCAGTGGCCTCCCCTCTGAACGGCGGTGAAATATGTGGGTAAATTTCCCGCCCCGGGGAACGCCTCGTGACATTCCTTCGACACGCGCGGCTAGAGCCTATATATTCTACGTGAATGCTTCGGGCACTTCCCTGCGATGGAAAGCGCCTGGCCCCGCAAGGCTCCCGTGTTATGTTGACGATTTAAAGCTCTGTTACAGGGAAACTTACCACATCGTGTAGTAGTAGTAGTAGTAGTAGTAGTAGTAGTAGTAGTAGAAGTAGTAGTAGTAGTAGTAGTAGTGGTAGTAGTAGTAGTAGTAGTAGTAGTAGTAGTAGTAGAAGTAGCAGAAGAAGAAGTAGCAGCAGCAGTAGCAGTAGCAGTAGTAGTAGTAGTAGTAGTAGTAGTAGTAGTAGTAGCAGTAGTAGTAGCAGCAGTAACTGCTGTAGCAGTAGTAATAGCAATAGTAGCGGCGGTTTTGTACAATGAACGCAGCGAAGGAGAAGATGGTTCCAGCAGGGTCTGCGCAAGCTTGGAGACCTCCTCTGCCGTATATAGCTTGTCGCAGCCCTGGGTGCGAGGTGCGAGTAGTCCAGTTAGATTCGATGGTCACGCATTTACCCGTACACCAGTTCAGCAGTATAGGCTATATGGGATATCCACGACGGTACGCAGCTATCCCAGTTTCAGAGAAGCAAGGACTGCTCCTGTCTGTAAGACCTGTACAACAATATACGAGTTGATGACTGGGTCAAACTTTAGCCTATAACGGTTGATCCGGGAATGCTCGCGAGCGTATGTAACACGCAACCCAATGTTCGTCGAAGGTTCCAAGAACGACACACCTTTTCTGGAAAAGAAGTACGTATTGTACGCCACACAGAACGTTACGTATAATACATACCTTGTCAGAATTCGCGCTCGCTTGCTTCTTCTATTGTACTACACCCCGACTGATTCTCGTTTCAGCGTCTGGAAAAAGAGAAACTATTAATAATAATGGTAGTGTGTGTGTTCTTCACATTAAACCTTCCTTTCTACTCGTCGACATCCAGTGAAGGGCCTGGAAACAATATTTGAATTTGCATCAAGAACACACCGATCGATGATAGATTATGTACTTCATATATCCTACATGAGGACATATAAAATCCGTAAGTACGCGCGATCGAAGTATTACACTCAGCTAGCAAAGATGAGCTTCGACGAAATCCTCGAGCTCACAGCTGTTGTTTTTTTAATTTTTTTAATATAGGTTTACACGGTCGCCCCGGTGGTCTAACTGGTAGCCACGAAGTCTGAACGGCCGGATGTCGAGGGTTCGATCCTCCTTATGGAGGTTTTTATTCTCAAATGACACCGACTGTCGAGAGCGCATATTATAGCGTGGGAAAGCAAAATTCGACGAAAGTTGACGAGGGAAGAAAGTGCTGAAATCTTCTCGCGATGAAAACCAAGGCAAGAACCGTAGTGTGGGAGGAGGGAGAGAAGCGTACTTTGTGACCCCGGATCTGAGTTACGACTACTCGTAGGGAGGGAGAAAGACGGAAGCGCGAAGATAACGAATGGGATGGAAAAAAAAAAAGAAAAAAAGCTCTACCACGTCAACTCGTCGGAGCACCTTTTTTTTTTTTTTTTTTTCCATCCCATTTATTATCTTCGCCCTTCTTTTCTCTCTCCTCCCTAGTCGTAACTCAGATCCGGGGTTCACAAAGTAGGCTCCTCTCCCTCCTCCCCCACTTTCTTGCCTTGATTTTTTATCGCGCAGGGGGTTCAGCCTTCCCAATGCTCGTCGATTTTCATCGAATTTTGCTAACTCACGCTCTCGCGCTTTCAGCTATCATAGTCAGGATGTTTTGCGAGAAAAAGTCCCTGCGAGCATGCGCTCGGGGGGGCTCGAACTCGTGACCTTGACGCTAACAAGCTTCGTGGTTACCTGCTAGCCCACCGGGGCGACCGGATTCACTACGTAGAGTAAATGTTTATTTCAGACTATTACATTTTATTTTTATATATTTATTCCGCCCACCCACAAATAGACACACGCTTCCTGAATTCGACAGCCTCAGATTGAGTCCCCCTCATACGGGTTGTACATCCTGCATGATGAGGGCATATAAAACCCTCAAGTACGCGCGATCGAAGTATCACACTCAGCTACGAGCAGAAATGAGTTTCGACGAAATCCTCGATCTCACCGAGGGTGGTCGATTTTTTTTTTTCGACACCTCACGTCAAATTGTTCAACTTTTACGTTTTGACAGGGGGGGGGGGTACCTGAGACCATCCCCTCCCTCTACGCCTAAGCAACACCTATATAAAACTCAACACAGGGGACAGTAGAGAGCCCCCCCCTGCTTGATAGAAGGCCTCCCACAGTAACACAATCATACCTGACAGCGTCCCCTCCCTCTACGCCTGAGCATAAACTACATGCAATTGAACACAGGGGGCGGTAGATAGCTGTCCCCTGCTCGATACAAGGCCTTTCATAGTACTGCAATACTACTGGGCGGCGCTGCGGTCTTACTGTAGTACCAATCAATACTGTTGTACTGGGTAGATGTGCTGGAGAGGGGTAATTAATGGTGTATAGGGTGTGGCATGGGCGTTTTGGTTGTGGCGAGGTGGGGGTATACTCTGTTCTGTGTACTATTATTGACGTGCGGTTAAATCGCGATCCAAATTTAAAAATAAAAAGCATGGCATCTGTGAAAAATGTGGGGGACAGGGTCGGCTTATACAATGCATTAGCTCGGATCTTCCTAGGGGCGGGCTGTTCAGTTCTCGCATTGCTTTGCGAGCTAGGAAGCACTTCCTGGTGGGATCAAGGCACGGGCGTAGACCCAACCCAACCCCCAACCCTAACCCGAACCCTAACCCTAACCCAAACCGGACCCAAAACGGACCAGAAACGGGCGAGAAACGCGGCTGCGCCGCTTTTGCATCTAGCGAGAAAATTGCGAGAATATTCCGAGCGCGGACCACAATTACGATATGCAGACCACAGGTACACAATTTTCAAGACGAAATCATGCCTTGAAGATCCGAGCTAACGGGTTGTATGATGTACTCGCTTATCGCCAGGGAGAGGGAAAACTCCCGGAAATACTAAAAACAAACATTTAATAAAAGCACCTTGAAGGCATCGATCCAACTGCTGCTGCTGTTCCCTCTACATTCATTCCCGAAGCTCGCTTCGATTGCGACGATAACCTACAGTAAGACGTGGTATAAGCTACGCCTAGCAATTTCTAAGAAGACTTTCAGGCGTGCTAAGATACCTTACGGCGATTGAGAACGGCCGCTCTCTGGGAAATGGGTTCTGACGAATTTCAAAACACGTCCTGAACTGGTGTTGGACCTATAGGTTAGTTAGGTGTATATGATAACTAACGTGGCCCATTTTTATCAGGCATATACAAAACTTCAACAGTGTCAAAAATACTGCGCGTAGTTACGGCCAAACAGCCTTTTGTAAGGCTAACAACGCGTAATTACGTCGGTTATCAGGGGATATTGATGACCCCGGCAATAAAATAGGGGTACCTCCGGCGTCTATTTATGTAGGTATGTATGTGGTGTTCGCGCTTGAACTATATGTTTGGTGTGTTGAGACTTACTCTACCTATAATATATTAAAACACATGTTTGCTTATCATATGCTGTGTTACAACTATTAATAACAGTAATCACGTATACATTGGATTTTCGCCCAGCTAACGTGGATTTTCTACGTTAGAGGCTCGATGAAAAGCGTAACTACGGGGGGGGGGGTGTTGTGACGGTACCCCCTGATTGGTTACGCGCTACAAAAAAACTTTCCGCACAAGCCAGCACAAGCTCGGAAAAAACGAGTAAAACACGTGCTTACGTTGTTCCTGTTTTTACTATCCATATATCCGTGCATCTCCGAGGTCTGCATAAATCTCCGTGCACCCTTGACTGCTGTAGAGCCAGTTAAAGGATGCGATACGCACACCTGTCACGGCGGACTAAAACGCGAAACTTGGGGATGTACTCGTATATCATATTACATGTACTTCGTATACCAGGCGTATATAATTATGTTTTAGTTTTTCCTCGTATGTATTACCTTCGCCCTCCCTATCTTTCTCCCTTTTGCGATACATATATCATATATACATACCTACTTCTTGTCATATTGTCATATCAAACAAACGTGGTAAATATCGTGTCCCTCTTGCGTCAAATTCAATGAATGCCGATATATTAATCGTAAGGTATTAATTACACTATTTAGTATTTAGTCTTCTTGGAGAGCTATCATGACTGACTGCTGTCTGCTGTACCTAAATCACTGACACCATTTCCAGACACCAGACACGGTCCTGATTGTCTGGAGCTTTTACAACTGGACACCCTGTTTATGACGCGTATGTTTTTTTGTTTCGTTTTGTTCCATCCCATTTATTATCTTCGCCGTTCCTTTCTCTTTCCCTCCTGGTCGTAACTCAGATCCGGCGTCACAAAGTATAGGCTCCTCCCCACTATGTACGGTTGGTGCCTTGCATTATTACCGCGAGAAGACTGAAGCCCTTTCTTGCCTCGTTGACTGTCATCGAATTGTGCCCACCCACGCTACTACTATCATATTATTAATAGGCGCTCTCAGCAGTGTATGTACGAGGGAGTTATTATTATTGTGCTTGCCATCCGACAATGTGTAGTATTATTAGAAAAAAAAAAAAAAAAAAACAGCTGTGAGCTCGAGGATTTCGTCGAAACTCATCTTTGCTAGCTGAGTGTAATACTTCGATCGCGCGTACTTACGGATTTGATATGTCATCATGTAGGATGTACATCCCGTATGAGGGGGACACAATCTGAGGCTGTAGAATTTAGGGAGTGTGTGTCTATTTGTGGGGGGAGGGAATATATACGATGCATCGCCAAGCGAAATACGAAGAGTTTGTTGCTCACATGCTAGAATAACGGCGATCAGGAGCACCCACAGCGCCACGGCCCGCCGTTTGTGTCCTGAAACCACATCGTCCGGCCTCCTGTCGGTATGCATAGAAGGGCGTACAGCAGCAGTCAGTCGTAGAGCCATCAACAATGCACACCGTCATTGATCAAGCCTAAGCCTGTTATCTCTGTACATACCGGTCACGAGTTTCGGTCGAATTCACACGAATCAGATAATACCGTACCAATCTGACCCTAAATATAAGAACCATTTGAATCGCATGTTAATTTACAAACGATCTTAATATTTCGGGTCAGAGTAGTACCATATACCAGGCACTAGGTATGCCGTTTAGAAGCCAGGTACGTATAACACGTACAGCAGTAACTTTGTTTACTTTTTGATTTTTCCATCCCGTTCATCCTGGTATAATTTTCGCCCTTATTTTCTCCCTGCTTCCTATATATTATTGTTATATTTGCCATCCGACAATGTGCAGCATAAGCTTCAACGTTGATCACTCGTAACATTCCCGAAAGCAGATACATTCGTATGACACTTTTTACGGCGGGTCGTCGTAAATAAGACCTACGGTACAACACAACTTTACATACTTTGTACATATTTTCAAACTTTTACGCACAATATCTGGTCCTATATACCGGGTATGTATGTACTATGGTTCCCCGAAATATGAGTAACTCTGTGGTATTATTATTGTAGCACATCACGTACGTATGATAGCAGGCTCTCTTCTCCACCCTTTCCACCACGTTCGGTTGGTGCCTTGATTTTTTTTTAATCACGAGAAGGCATCAGCCGTTTCGTCCCTCGTGGACTCGCGTCCAATTGCGCCTACCCACGCTGGCATTACTACTACTGTAGGCGCTCTCGTCAGTTGACTCCTCACTTAGAAGTTTTGCAAACCAAACATGTTCACAATCTCACCGCGGTGGGAGTCGAACTCACAAAAACAAAGCTATATAATAGCAGAGCCCTCGAGAGCAACAGCAACCACGTAGACCATGGGGGCTTTACGAGTTGTATATATAAAAAAAAAACACAACAGCTGTGAGCTCGAGGATTTCGTCGACAAGTCCCTGCGATGATGCTTCTACGTATTGATCTACCGGGGGACGACATATCGATCGACAACTCAGCCAAGGGTAATCCTTTTGTAACACCGCAGTGGCCTCCCCTCTGAACGGCGGTGAAATATGTGGGTAAATTTCCCGCCCCGGGGAACGCCTCGTGACATTCCTTCGACACGCGCGGCTAGAGCCTATATATTCTACGTGAATGCTTCGGGCACTTCCCTGCGATGGAAAGCGCCTGGCCCCGCAAGGCTCCCGTGTTATGTTGACGATTTAAAGCTCTGTTACAGGGAAACTTACCACATCGTGTAGTAGTAGTAGTAGTAGTAGTAGTAGTAGTAGTAGTAGAAGTAGTAGTAGTAGTAGTAGTAGTGGTAGTAGTAGTAGTAGTAGTAGTAGTAGTAGAAGTAGCAGAAGAAGAAGTAGCAGCAGCAGTAGCAGTAGCAGTAGTAGTAGTAGTAGTAGTAGTAGTAGTAGTAGTAGCAGTAGTAGTAGCAGCAGTAACTGCTGTAGCAGTAGTAATAGCAATAGTAGCGGCGGTTTTGTACAATGAACGCAGCGAAGGAGAAGATGGTTCCAGCAGGGTCTGCGCAAGCTTGGAGACCTCCTCTGCCGTATATAGCTTGTCGCAGCCCTGGGTGCGAGGTGCGAGTAGTCCAGTTAGATTCGATGGTCACGCATTTACCCGTACACCAGTTCAGCAGTATAGGCTATATGGGATATCCACGACGGTACGCAGCTATCCCAGTTTCAGAGAAGCAAGGACTGCTCCTGTCTGTAAGACCTGTACAACAATATACGAGTTGATGACTGGGTCAAACTTTAGCCTATAACGGTTGATCCGGGAATGCTCGCGAGCGTATGTAACACGCAACCCAATGTTCGTCGAAGGTTCCAAGAACGACACACCTTTTCTGGAAAAGAAGTACGTATTGTACGCCACACAGAACGTTACGTATAATACATACCTTGTCAGAATTCGCGCTCGCTTGCTTCTTCTATTGTACTACACCCCGACTGATTCTCGTTTCAGCGTCTGGAAAAAGAGAAACTATTAATAATAATGGTAGTGTGTGTGTTCTTCACATTAAACCTTCCTTTCTACRCCGTCGACATCCAGTGAAGGGCCTGGAAACAATATTTGAATTTGCATCAAGAACACACCGATCTATGATAGATTATGTACTTCATATATCCTACATGAGGACATATAAAATCCGTAAGTACGCGCGATCGAAGTATTACACTCAGCTAGCAAAGATGAGCTTCGACGAAATCCTCGAGCTCACAGCTGTTGTTTTTTTAATTTTTTTAATATAGGTTTACAACGTGCCCCGGTGTTAACTGGTAGCACGAGTCTGACGGGCCGGATTGTCGTAGTTCGATCTCTCCCATGGAGGTTTTTATTCTCAAATGACACCGACTGTCGAGAGCGCATATTTAGCGTGGGTAAGCAAAACTCGACGAGAGTTGACGAGGGAAGAAAGTGCTGAAAACTTCTCGCGATAAAAATGCAAGGCAAGAACCGTAGTGGGGGGAGGGAGAGGAGCCTACTTTGTGACCCCGGATCTGAGTTAGACCAGGGAGGGAGAAAGACGGAAGTGCGAAGATAATAAATGGATGACAGGAAAAAAAAAAAAAAAAAAAAAGTGGCAATACATGTCGCCCTAGTAGCAGTGTAGGCGTGTTTTTTTTTTTTTTTTTTTTGTCCATCCCATTTATTATCTTCGCCCTTCCGTTTTCTCTCCTCCCTAGTCGTAACTCAGATCCGGGGTCACAAAGTAGGCTCCTCTCCCTCCTCCCCCACTACGGTTCTTGCCTTGATTTTTATCGCGAGGGTTCAGCTTCCCATGCTCGGTCGATTAATAGTATCGAATTTGCTAATCACTCTCGCGACTTTCAGTCTAGTCTTAAGATATTTGCAGAGAAATAAGTTCCTTGCGAGATGCATCTCTGTGGGGGGCTTCGAATGTGACACTGAGCTTAACAAGCTTTGCGATGAGTTACTTGCTAGACCCACGGGGCGACGGATCATAACGTAGTATGAATGTTATGTTCAGTTTACTAGAATATTTAACTTATATTATATTGATTGAGTAATTTTCAACGATCCCACAAATAGTACACAGCGCTTTCCTGAATCGACAGCACGTCGATTGTTCCCTGTATACGGGATGTTGTACATCGACTGCATGAGGACATATCAAATACCGAAGTACGCGCGATCGAAGTATCACACTCAGCTACGAAGAACAAATGAGTTTCGACGAGAATCCTCGATCTCACGCGAGGGTGGTCGATTATTTTTTTTTCGACCTACGTCAAATTGTTCAACTTTTACGTTTTGAAAGGGCGGGGGGGTACCTGAGACCATCCCCTCCCTCTACTGCCTACACAAAACCTATAAAATTGCACACAGGGGACGGTAGAGGCCCGCCCCCCCCCCTGCTTGATACAAGGCCTTCCATACTACTACAATACCAGGGGCGGCCGCAGGCCTATGAGCAGCAGCTGCGTAAGGCAGCGACTGCAGCAGGAGAGTCGAGGGAGAGTAGTGAGCGGTACAAAGGAGCTATGAGCTCGATCGAAGGTGGACCAGAAGGTCCCGAAGAGCCGTGGGATCCACAGGCTTGGATGGATAAGCACTGCCTGAAGAAGGTCGCGACGGACGGGGCCTCTGTATCAGTCCAGTCAAGATCAGTAAGTGGTCGCCGCCTTGATGCCCTATACTCGCCCTGCCCTATATCGTATACTTCGAGTATAGGAGTACCTGGTATCTGGTATCATCAAACTCGTATATACCGGTACGTACCTGTGGTACCTCATATATACCATGTTGCCTTGCCTTACCACCGAGCTGCAGCAGCATGCTTGCTCGCACAGGTGAATCTTGGTATACAGCAGCAAGCAGTACTCGTAGCCTTCCCGCAGACTACAGAAGTCGAACATTGCAAGCCGTTGCTTCGTGTGTTTCTGGGTGGGGACTTGGATGCCGTATTTAGACGAGCCACGTATGTATTCATACTGGTGTGGGTAGACCCTTTTACTCACAATCTCGTACAATACATATATCTCGGTAGCACTACTTGTACGAGTAATTGCCCCGGTCTGCCCTACGTGGCGGTACTACGACTGTAGTATTAATAGTACCTCCTTAATACTGCACTGCTGCTGCTGTACGTGCGGAGAATATTTATTTTTGACCGGCGCTACAGCAGTATAACCTGGTAGAACACTGCGAATCGTTGCTCGGGTTGTTTTATGTTGGTTCTGTGTGGGGACGTGAGCGCCGCGTTGCACTAACCACCTGGTACGAGTAGACAATCTTACTGCTTCTGTAAATATCCTGTACTTATCTGTCGGAGATGTGATGTTACTCGTACGTTATTTGACTTGTTGCGAGGGTTTGCATCTGCCGGTACTAGCTGTTACACAAAACATACACCGAACTGACCGACACACCCTGCTGGATACACCGGATACACCACCGAGTATAGCACAAGGTATATTCGTACACGAAAAAAAAAAAAAAAAGTGGTAAACTTTTTTTTTTCGTCTGGGGGGTGGTGTATGATTCCAATCCTGCCTGACGCGTAGCCGTGGGGGGGGGTTAGGTGTATGATATCCAAATCTTCGGCCGCCCCTGATCTCACAGCTGTTTTTTTTTTTTTTTTTAAATAGGTTCACAATGTGCCAAGCCTTTTACCGTCGGGTTATTGTCTGTTCCTTCTGTTTGTTGGCCGCGTGTATTCCTTCTGTTCGTTGTGGCTGTGTATTCCTTCTGCTTGTTGGCCGTGTGTTCCTTCTGCCTGTTGCTCTTGCGAGTTTGCCTGTCGTGACGTCGTACTTCATTGAGCTCCCGGTCCTGGCCGGTCCCTATCTCTGTGATAGTTTGTTTGTTAGTCTACGCATACAAAGAGACGGAAAAACTCACGGAAGCACATTCTTCGAATTTTCCGTGGCATTGACCGCGGCGTGAGCACGGTGTTCCGTGCGCGTACCATAGCAACCCCCCAAAAAACGCGTCGATAGTGCGCCTCTCGACGCGGTGCGCCAAATGGTGTGCCACATTGTTAAATGCCTCCACAATACGTAGTAGATTCACGCCCACTCACTGCTGAAATAATATGGGCTTGGATGGCCGGCAATCAACCCAATATAGGTAGTAATTGGTCCGTTTTCATATCGGTTGAATGACATTCGTATTCGGGATATTTACAGGATCGGAGGGGACATCAACACCTTCCGAGCCAAAAGCCATCTGGCTTTGAGGAAATAATAAAAGCTACTTCTCTTCTACGCTTGGTTTTACGAGCATGTGAGTAACACCAAGGATGCTTAATAAACAAACCTGCAAGGGGATACTTTGTGTCTCACCTAGTCTTATTACAACACGCTGTCCAACGGGGGGGGGGGGGGGGTTCGGCCGCCCGTGATGTTGATGTCCATACATACATGCCAGACGTTTGGAGTGCGATATTGTCCTCAAGCCTACCTCCGCAGGGGGTGTGGTGTCCAACGTATACCCCCGGTGATACAGCAAGCAGTGAAGGTCGGACAACAAACTTAAAACGCACCACGGGGTGTGCTCATGTAGAGGGGTGTGTTATCTAAAAGGGGCGTGTGATATAATGCTTGTTTTACAGTACTATGGGAATAAAAGGCCCTCCCGCCCCCACGTCGGTTGGGCCAGGCTGATGCTTGTAGAATGTGAAGATGGTACAGGAGCTATATCAGTGGGGGCTTGTATTCAATAGAAAAACAAAGAGGATGGACACGAATTGTGGAGAAAAAATAGGAGACAAGGGGAAATAAAGTAGAAACGGTGGAGATTCAAACAACGCAGGTTGCTTTACGGGAAAATTTACATTTTCAATTGAATGTCTGCGATAGATGGCGAGGAGATGAGGGGGGGGACCCCTTGCTGCTTCCTAACAGTGGTGTTTTTGTTTGTCGAACGACAGGAAGACATTTAGTTGCTGTTGCGCTGCTGCATCCAGTGTGGTCGCTTGCCGAGCCATTGATTTATCCGCCGATCCATGCCACTGCTGCACCAGCTCTGAGCGAAAGGCGGACCATACATACGAGCTTAAAGCAAACCAGATATGTATCTCTTCCACGCAGCCGTGTCCACGGATGCAGCAAAATACAGGCCATACATATGAATACAACATATCAGATATGCATACTCGTACAATCGGCATCCTTCGCGAGTAGCACCAGACAGACCAAAACGCATACTGCAATGGCGGACGGTCTTATCAAGTGGTGCATGCGGTAAACATTTACCACGTACTGCAGCTGTAACTACTAACACTACTGCTGACTAAAGTAATAGAGAATGCTCGACGAGCCGTAGAGTCGCATGCTCATGCTCCCAACTGCCATATTGCCAGGTATCGATGTAGACGCGGCCATGCTGTCTTATGTACTCGTATACTCAAATGTGCACATATATACCTCGCGGTATTCGAGTCCTGGTACCTGGTATATTTCGTGTGAATGCTATCGTGCATGGGTGCGTGTTGTGTTTCGGCGTACGATGCGCTGATTGATACCTGGTATCTCCCGCCGATGCTACCCGTACGTATTGTGTGGAGATCGCCAATTTCAAATCCATAGATAAAGCGGCACAACCTCTACCCCTTCTACATTAACATGGGTATCAATTGATTCGTTGACATGTAAGTACGGTTTTCGCCATACATACTGTGTACTGGAAATACATCTTCTACGACGGGGGGACTCGTGCTATCAACTCTATGATCGAGCTCGACGGTGTGATACACCATCAGTATACCATCGCCAGGTGCGTACACGTTACGACTTGCCATAGTGCTTCTCTACTTCCTAGAGCACCGATCCGTACACAATGAACTCGTGCATACATGCGTGTGTACGTGGGTCTATGGGTCTACTCATGTCGTACATACCACACAACACATACATACGCCAAATGCTACGACGGCGCTTCCCCTCGTCAGCTCTATGGTAGCATACGTAGTTGATATCACATGTACAAGAAATAGACCATTGCTGGTCGTGTAAGCTCTACGTATGATATCATACGTACGTACCAGGTCGTTGATACTAATCTGTCCCTAAATATAATCAACGTGTTTATTGAACATGAATTCACAAAAGGTGATTATCAAACAATAAATGTACATTTTTTCAAGTTTGACATCGATCGACAAACCCAACGAGTGCGTCGTGAACTCTGAACGGATCGCGCTGGTTAGGGGCTCGGACCCACCCTAGTATCACAGCTATCAAACATCGGTCGAGGATATATGGAGGGCGCCGACTGTAGGCGTCAGATGAAACAACCTTTGGCAGCTAGTGTGTTTCAAGTTCGACATCGATCGACACACCCGACGAATGCGTCATGATCTCTGAACGGATAGCGCTGGTTGTAGGGGATTGGACCCACCCTAGTATCATAGCCATCACATCTCGATCGATTATATGTGGCGGTCGCCGACCAGGCGTCTGATGACAAACACATATGGCAGCTACTGCTGTGTTGAAAACAGATTACGAAACTGTCATCATCTCTATGATATCATACGCAGTTGATATCATACAAGAAATAGACCAGTTTTCAAGTTTGACATCTATCAACACACCCAACGAGTGCCTCATGAACTCTAAACGGATCGCGCTCGTTAGGGCATCCGACCCACCCTATTAAATCACAGTCATTACACCTCGGTCGATGTTATGTGGCGGGCGCCGACCAGGCGCTTGATAAGCAAACCTCTGGCAGCTGATATGTTGAAAACAGGCGACAAAAACGGTCAACCCCTCTGGTAGGATCTCCGACAGTTGCACCAGGGAGCTATCAAAATGTGATTTTCGAGTGTGTGTGAGTGATCTTATATTTTAACAACAAGTTTCATATGAATGAAAGCTCTATTTTGAAGTTATTTTTGAGGCATCATGCTGTCTTTATAATAGATGGAATAGTTGTGAATGCGCGACGACATGATATATCTCGCGAACTCTGGCTGCCTGCCTGCTTGCGTTATCACGCTTTGATCTGCACGTGCTTGCTTGGCGGCTTCGCTCAGGGACACTTGCGCTGTGCGGTGTTCGTGGTCAGATATGTTATCAACGACAAGATATTCGTACCCATACCGTCATTATGGCTCGCCAACAAGAACTTCAGCAACACCTCCAATGTAAACGTTGTTTGTTGCAAGTTACGCGTGGGATCGCAAAACACTACCGATTGAGCTGGCGGTCGAAGCGCAACAGTTCGGTAGTGTATTGGGTAAGTTCAGTCGTAAGCGAGAAATATAACTATATATAACGCGTAGTGCGATGCGATGGGCGGTCTCGTCTATCGGAGATAGGCACACTGTATGCCACGAAGCGTACCCAACGGACAATCAACAAGCCCATGCGACGGTAGATAGAAGATGGGTTACCGCACAAACCGAGGGTTCCCAACATGAAAGGAGATATGCGCCTGGTTCACATGCCGGCTCGGAGAGTAGTACAACGTGCAACCCGAAGAACAGTCCAATGGGGTAGGGCATGACACGATTAACACATAACACCACCAATGGGATTGTCAGCACCCTTGAGGGATTCCTCACTAAAGGTGCCCTGTCAGTCGCACATATGTAGACCCAATAGCACCTGCCACCTACCCGTAGCATGGGCCACTGCGAGTGGCAAGGAGTGCGGTTGAAAACACACGATACCTGGTATACGGGTACACGCATTAGTTGGCACGCAAGTAAGATCGGCACATTTTCTCGTTCTATCGTGGTAGAAGTACCCGTAGTAATAATGTTAGCACTGCTGGAGTACCCTGTAGTGCAGAAGTAGTACTACTGTAAGTAAGAGAGTGGTACAGGACCAGTCTTGGTCGTCGGTTGGCACGGTGTCACTGGGCCGAATGCCTACCTCCACGAGCAAGTATCCATGGAATATGCTGAAATTCCGCGAATGCAAAGACCTGTACGGTGCATCTCGCCAGAGTTGCTTGGAGACGGTTACGTACACGGTAATGCCACTTTTTTCCATCCGCTCTGATGTTTCGCTCGGTCTTGCACCATCTTTGCTCCAGAGTTCACCCTTTTTCTACGTCATCAAACGCCTTCGGAGCCTAAGCTCGTGCGAGCAGTCGGTTGATTCCGACCGACAGGATGGGCTTGCTGTGGACCGGTTGACCCAATCCAAGGGTCACACCGCATGCCCATTCATGCGAACGTTTCCCGAGACTAACGCAAACCCGCAGAGTATCCATGCCTCCGAAAAACATGGTGGGTGCGCGAAATCCAAACAGTCCAAGAAAAAAAAATAAAACATGCGCTTAGGGTGCCGGTGTCTACATACAGTAGACCCAAGGAAACGTTGGTGTTTACTGGTGGTTACATATTCAACTACCGGGCAGACACAAGTATAACAAACTATGAACGAAACAAAGGCCAGAAACAAAGAATAAAACATACCAATTCAAAATGGCCAAAATAAACTATAAATGAGTGAGACGTCTATAGCACGAAAAATACCTACACCTCCATCGCCTTGTGCCTTGTTCCCAATATATCACAATGCGTTGGTCTACTCGTTGTCGTGGATACGTACGTCTCGGTATGACAGTATTGCCGAGAGTCAAGCACATGGGAAACACCTCGACGCTCGTGGAACATCTGGACTGTCAATATACGTTTCGCCGAGCCATGTTAAACACGTTGTCGGTGCTTGAACATTTAGCAGCATTGAACTATTCAATTGGCATGGTCGATACGTATAAAACTATCGGCCCCCACCTCTCGAAACCTGAATACACTCGGACAAAGAAGACTTCGCAAAACAAAACATTGCAAGCCGGTGTGAGGGGAACATGCTGAGCTAGTAAACTATTTACAACCTGCGTACGCAGGCAATTCTCCTACGTACCGTCATCAAACACCACCATTTTTCCGACACCAAAGCGGTCAGCCCACGAGCACGCACACGAAACATACACCGCTAAACCCGCTGCGCTCCAGGTGCTACATACACGTCACTTGACGAGGGCACTCACTTTCTTCGCACGTACAACCAGTCATTCTCCCTGCAACCAGTCTTATAACGGTATTACATACACATGCCCAATTAAAGAACACACACCACACACACAGTGACCACGAATAGCTTGAGGCTGTCACGGCAAAGAGAAACGTGGTTTTAGAATCGTACCGAAATCGGCCCAACTAAACTGGTTCTTACCCACGTTCCACGTTGACCATGCCCGTGTCGTCGAATTTTGTGCCTGGCACGTTCGACACTCAAGACGTTGTACATGACATACACTGGGCACACTAGTTAAAGCTCAAGCCGGTGTTGATTAGTGATTAAAAGAGTCAGAGCTTAGGGGCGTCAAAACTCGCGGGTCAGGTCGGATGGGGTCGGGTCGTGTAGGGTCGTGTCGGATAAGGGCGACTCCACCCGATCCGCGAGAGTTTTAAAACCTCCTGATCCGACCCGATCCGACCCTACCCTACCCTACCCTATCCGGCCCGGCTCGACCCGACCCGATCCGATCTGGCCCTACCGGACCCTGCCCGACTCGACCCGACCTGACCAGAGCCGATCTTACCCGTGATGTTTAACAACCTTCCGACCGTGGGTCATTAGGCATAAAAAACCCTGAAAAACATTACTCTGCTGTCGTGTTGGTCAGTTTAAAACGCCAAACGCGAATCTTCGGCACGCCTATCTACGTGAAACACTCACAACCAAGTGGTTATACGCACCAACGCAACAATAAGTGGGTTAGGCAACGAAGGGGATGCACATTTGTGGACGTTTTGATGAAACCGTTGAGTGTGAGATTTCCCGCATTCGAGTATAAAACGGTTGAGCAGACAAGGCGTATTTCCTACTACTCGATGTCCACACGTACAGCGTGTGCCGATAGCACTCTCGCTGGCGGCAGGGGTGGATCTGTACCCTTCTCCCGTTAAGGGGGGATGAGAAGGGGGGCCCTGCCCTCTTGTTCGCTGCTCGGTAGAACCAAGAAAACCAGTCCCGGCGTCCAACATGTTCCAAGCCCAACGTGTGCCAATGCAGTCCATTGGTAGACAGGGCGGAGACAAGACCTTGCTAGAATCAGACATCCTGCAGACAGGAACGAAGGAAGCGCAGTAGAAGGAAAGACCAGCAGACATAAGACTCTACCGAGAACCAGGTAATGTATCCGACAGCTTCGAAAAATACTCCGTCACCGTATTAAACAATAAGTTACATGGTCTTGAACGGCAAGGGATCAGCAGGCCGAAACAAGGGCATTTATCAGGCGGCGACGCTTGCTTCCCGGGCACGTCAAATCTAAGCGTTTCAGCGCACTCACCAGCTGTTGAACAGGTTGGGTGTCTGATGGTGTGTCCACCCAGTACGGCCGTTCGATTTGCCGGTCCGTGGCATCGACATCAATTTCTCTCCCGCCCTTGTCGCCGCGCGCCATGGTGCGTTTCAGCGGCCCGGCAAGGGTGGCCGTTACCCCCGTAAACCCGGTAACCCCCGCCACGGTTTCAGCAGACCTCCTGAAATCGCGAGGCTTCAAGTGAGGGTCCTGACGTGTAGCGGCCACGAAGAATATTGGCCACAGCACCAAGATCAGGTCTGTGCGCGGCGCATCAGTTGGAAGGGCGGATGGGCACGGGGGGGAAAATAGACGTGGTCAGAGTCATGCCACGGTAGGGGGGCAGCATCATTTTCTGAGCTCCTCACATGAGGAGCTCATCATCTCACCCCGAAACACGACTTCGAAGAAATTCGTTCGCGCAACCCGACCAACATTTCTACGCGCTAGTCCTAAACAAAACACACTACAAGAAAATATTATACTAACCGGTAGTTCCTCGCTTGAGGAGCTCAACCGGTCAGAAAATGTTGGCCTAAAAAGTGCAACCCCTACCGTGGGATGACTCGTCAGTGAAGATGAAAAGGCTGCACTCCTTAACGGAAAAGTATCCTGTGTCTTCTTTCGAACATCAAACCCCGTCCGCGTATTGATTTTGTTCTGCGCCGCTAAAATGAAAGTGTCCTGTTTCCTTCTCTCGAACATCAAACCCGGTCTGCAGATTTTGTTGGTCGCGTCGTCAAAATGACACGGTCCATATATGTACCCGGCCACATAGTCCGAGCAGTTACCGTGGTGAACGCAGGCAACAGTTTCCCGGGGCAGTTGAGTCGACTAGGTTGCCCTGGGACACGGGGACTCGAGACAAACTTGCAATGTGTTCTAAGCACGATATTGTTTTAATCCCCGTGACTACGGTAAGTGGGTGGGGTTCGAAGTGCGCGATCGGCGCATGTTCACACCGCTCACATCAAACTCAACGCTCCGGCACCACTACACCGATTTTGAGATTTTTCAGTTATCATGCGAGAAGGTGTATGTCACCTATTTGATGTGGGTCTACTACGCGGCTGTGGAAATAAGAGTACATGCCACCAAAGTAGCACTTCAAGCTTCTCACTCGGTCAGCCGCATCCCAAGATAGTCGTTTGATAAAACAAATGTACATGGGGTAGACCCGCAGTGGAGGGGCTACATCTGCCCAACCATAGTTTCGGAAAAATCAAATAGCAACCCTTATGGCAGTACGCCTGACACCATAACCGCTGTTGATGGCAACCTCAACCCGGGGGGGGGGGCGTACCCGGAGTGCGTTGCACGTGATTAGTATCACCGAACGTCGACGTTCTTGATCGTTAGGGTCATCGGAAAACCTACCCCAAAAGCCTCCGATGCTGCCGAGTATCTCTCCGACATTGAGCGGGTCAATTTCTGTGACGATCTCCCACGAATCTGGCTCCTGCTGTATTTGCACGTCCAAGAAGGCGTAAGGGTCGCTGATGTCCGCATTCACCTGGTCAGGTTCGTTGAGAACATTCGGGAGGGTTGAGGCAGCACAGTCTCAAGCTCACACATTACGTACAAAAGCGAACGTACAGCAGATACGGAAATATTAACAAACTGTGTGGCTACCCGTGACCGCCGTTGTTGCTACAATCGGATCTGGTCAGAAAGCACGTGGCGGTCAATCTCCCAGAGGCAATACCTAGGACCGATTGCAACGATTACGGCATTATGTGCAACATGACTATATGTGCCACCCAATGACAACGGTATCGTGCTTGGCCTGAACATGTGGGTCCGGAAAGCTACGAGCTTGCACCTGTCACACAACAAGCACTGTGTGGTCATAATTCCGACTTCTTACACAAGGGGAGGTTTAACGTGTCCACTCCACAGCACCGGTTAGGAAGGACAAATAACGGGAAGCTAGTCGAACACCGCATGGACGGTGAGCGTGTTCACAACACAGGTTTCGGAAAACGGCTCACGGAAAGCTACTCGAACGTGGTATTGTTGGTGGACCGCAAGGGCGAGGGTGGGGGGTGGGGTTGGGGGCGAGTCCCACTGGTGCCAAACAAGGACCGGCCTTACCGCATCCTTATGAACAGACGATGTCACCGAGAGAGCCTTGTACGACACACCGTAGTCGTCGTCGATATTTTGCCGCTCGTTGAGTCCGATGCCCTATTATGCGTGCGAGTGCAGGCACCGGCAGGCGTAAAATAACATATGGACGTGCCGTGAGAAATATATCATTGTTTACGCATCAAGCCCTGGTAACGCTGAACGGGCCCCGTCCTTTCTCTACGACCAAGGCGGCAAGCCGCTTTTTTTATGTTATTCTTCGGCTATCGGCAAACATCCCTGGTCGCGCTATAATGTATTGACTTGGCTCCATCGTTGGGCGACGACGATTCTAGGCACAAGAACACGTTAACGGTACCGCTGTAACGTAAATCGACTTCAAAGTGGTGGTATCCTGCCCCGCGGGGTTCGAAGTAGGCATAATCGTGTAGCGCGGGAAACCATCACCTTCCTATGTCGAGCGAAAACGCTGCGTGATATCATCCATTCTAGGCGCTACACACCGCGATGTACTGGCCCGTCAGCAGAACACTGATACTGCAGCTTTACATAGAGTGACCTAAATGTGTACCAGGTACTCTAAAGCGTCCCGATCTCTACATTGTGCCTAAAAAAAGTGAACCTTATCGGCGATGAGTTATCTCCGCCCTTACCATGTATGTGAAGGTGTGGCTGTTGGATTCGCTGGTGACGCAGCTGTACGAAGTCTGGATCCCGGTTGACGGTGCGTTTGTAACCGGGTCGACCAGAAATATGTACACCCACTCACTGCATACGAGGAGGCGGTGGTAGTGGGGGGAAGGGGGACGGGGCGAAACTGTTGCTTTAAACGTTCACAAGAACGTCACTCTACGAGCATTTGAGCCAAGGAATGCCTTAAGGAACATTTCTATAATATATATATATATATACCTGGCACATGGCGCGAGGGCGCGGTAACAGGGTAGGGGTGTAACGTGAAATACGGAAGAGCCTTTCTACTATAAATGCCACTCTGGGGGTGGAATAAACAGGATCCCCCCCTTTTGACACGTTTTACGATAGACGTAGTAGCACGCTTTGTATTGCCTTATAAGGAACATATTTCTGTTCGACCGGTACCTTAACCCAAAATTGTTCGAATACCAATATAACAGTGTTTGACTAAAAACATAGTTAGTTGTGATATGCTTGGTAGGTACGTAGGCTTTGGGATCGCTCATTCGGTTGCATGTTTTCTCTTCTTCTTTTACCCGAACCAGGTTATGAGTGAGGTGTTGAGCTCTTATACAATACTCAAATGAAGAACACGACCTCCGAAACAATAGGCGTTACCCCTAGAAGGCAAATAACTCGCGTATTTGATATCCCCTACACAGTTCAAACGGGGATTGACTGTTATAATTCCCGGTTAGGTTGGTATAGTGGGCACGTTCCCGCCTGTGATAACCTCGGTTCAGCATTATCGTGCCAACACTTCTGGGTGTATGACCAGCTGATGATTCTAACGTACGTCTCGTACCAGGACAGAAGTCAAAACAAGTGGCATACTGCACCTTCTACCACCCGGTGTACGCTCAACTGGCCTGCAGCAAGGCTCTTCTCTTGGCGCCTACGACCACTGCTGTCCCGAAATATGAGGATCGTTCGGCTTTTGATATTCTTACATGCACACGATGTTTATAGGACTCGATACTACTGTCTGTGTGTATGTGACAGCCGGTTAAGCTCGGGAAAACGGCGGCGGAAACAGGCGCACTACTACTATACTGCACATCCCGCCGCCACCGCCCTTGCCTTTGTTGGGGGCGGGAGAAACTCCGTAGCGATACAGTTATTGTTCTCGCATTTTATAATCGCCACAAATGCACCCCGTAGTCACCGGACAGGTCCCACCCACCCCGGGGTGGAATATTACCTCACGGGGAAAACATAGTACTAACCTGTGGGACGTCCATTCGTCCCCGTCTGGAACGCAAGTGGTAGAATTTCCGGGACCGCCACCCGGGTACCAGGATGCCTGCCCGACAGGAAACGCGAAGTATATCGGCGACACCGGAAGGTTTCGGATCCGTCAGAACCAAGGGGTAACGGTCGGTTACGCCTTGATCCTGTTTCTAGTGTTTTACTCCCGTGAGCGACAAGGGCTGTGGAAGCATGCTACGGTAGAGGTGTATTACCATGTTTTTTGCCTTCGGAGGGTGGTCACTTGGGCAGCTCTATACTATTAGTAAGTAACAAACTGATTTTGGAGGAAAAACAACAAAGTCCTAGTACCCCATGAACGATCGGATGGTGTAGTAAGTGAACAACGGGACAAAAAAATCAACACACAAGAGCGAAAAACCGGACGATATTGGGTTAAGGAGCCCGTTCATTCCTAAACGAATTCCGATAAAACGTGCTACCCTCTTTCGTAGCAAACGTCGGAGGGGGGAGGGCGCGAAATTCAGAACTCCCGATGGTACCACAAACCATGCATCTTCCCCATGCTTACAAACCATACGTGCTTTTGAATACCATGTTCCCCCGTAATGGAGTAGCGATGGCTTGGTAAACGACAAAATACAGAGGTCTTTATCTGCAGCGAGTGGTTCAAGTTAAGACCAGCGTGTATCCCCCCCCCCCCCTCCTCTCGTCCATGAGTGATCACGCTCTTCATAGACCTTGTATATTACCTCGGAAACGCCTGTAAGTTGTTGGTTTTCAAGTGTGCACCCTGAATGAATCAATCGTTTAAGGGCCGTTAAAGAAGTTTGGGTGTGACGCTTTCAACGGTAGTGGGACGTAGGTCGGTTTTGTTTTTCCAAGGCTCCCCCGTCAGTTAAGGAGGTCTCCGTCAAGACAAAAAAAAACGACTACACTTATAAATCATGATTACCAATAAAAAACAATAGCGACTCGTTTTTAGGCATAGCGGTTGCACGTTCTGGCTTAACGATCTGTAGAGCTCCTCAAAATGAGCAACTACCTGCTAGCAGATGGCCCAGGAGGTGGTTTATGCGAGGTCATGTTTCCGACGATATATTGAGCTCTCTTCGTGCGAGGAGCTCATAGGATAAGGCACCACCCTTCCAAGGCATCGATCAGTATGACCGTAAAACCTTTCTTGTCGTCCCAGGGAAAAGGCACGCCTGATTGTGTTTTTCCTGGGCTACTGTACGGAGTCTCTTCTGTCGGAAAATAGTTGGCCATACAGCAGTTCTACCTCTACGAAGTGGCGGCACGGTTAATTTTTGCCACTCTTCCAACTCACTTTTAACTTAATGTAGTCCAGGTCTTCGCTGGCATCCCGTTCCTCACCCAAAAACCGTGTCACCTCCGACGTCTTGTACTGCAAGCACCAGCCTTTCTGTTCGACAAAGAGCACACACATACATACGGGGGTGGGTTCGATTGGGGAGGGTATGCATCGCCTCCATCCATAGAGTTATAAACCTACTGTACCTACCGTTGAAAAACATTATATTTCAATGTCACTGTTTGGTCAAAATCTCAGAGAGGACGTCAGCATTTGACAGACGCGTTCGGCACTCGTACATAGATAGGGCCACGTATACGGGCATGCTCACCGTATCGGTCACATCGCCAACTGCGGTGATCGTTTGCTCAAACTCCCCGCCCTGATGGAAAGTTGCTGTCGCGCTGCCGCCATCTGTGCGTACGGCCGAATCGACGCACTGCCTCTCCACGTCTTGTTCGTCGCAGCCGAATGAGTTATACAAGCACACCCACACGTCCGGATACGTGTAGACGGTGTTCTGCATAAAAAAAAAGCGAGAACACGGGGCACAGGAGCAAACGACAAGCTGAAAGTTTTGAGCGGTTGTAGCAGGGGCGCCCGGAAAAAAGAGAAAACGACACACCACAACCCCAGAGGTCGGAATAGAAAACGGTTGCAACCACCGTTGTGATCACATGATGAAATAAGAAAATGGAAAAAATATATATCCTTATTTTCATTTTTTTTCACTTGGTTTTAGTAACCCCCCCCCCCCCCCCCTTCCTAACGAACAAAAAATTATGATAGATATCGAAAAATATTTTTTCGGCCACCCCCGGTTGTAGCAACAAATATTGCAGAGGCGAAAGGCCCCGAGGTGCACGAGTTCGTCATGGGGACTTCCGAAGCCTTGGTAGAATTTGAGAAGAGTTCGTCCCAAAATAGCCCACTCGGCCAGACCCAACGTCATTTCGCTTTGTTGTGTACGAAATTATTCCGGGGCGCGAGGCCCGGCCCGGTAGTGTTCCACACAGCAGTATACGGCAGTACACCTGTTTGCTCTTACTGCAGCACTCCCTGTTGCTACTTACCGGGGCACAAGTTACGCCGTTTCCGTTATTAGCATGTCAAGAGCGGAAGTTCGCACTAAAGGACGCACTGTCTAGGCTAGCTGGGCACGTCAGGAACATTTTAGGCACCAGCGTAATTGGTTGGGGCATGTCCACTCTACGTGTCCTGGGGCGTTGGTTTTTCAACAAATGTCCCGAAACGCAGACGACTGCTGTAGAACCATCGAGATAAACCCATAAGATGTTCAGAGAGATATTACTGGCTAGGCGGGCTACCCCCGCCCCCTGCCCAAATAATCGAGATAGTATACCAAGCCAAGCCCCCTCACGGTGGATGGTTCTGTACGCAGTTTAACCACAGCAGATGGTCCAGGAGGTGGTTTATGGGGGGTAACCCCTGCGAGAAGATACGACGCAATCAGCACCTACAAGTGCTAACGTTAAACCGGTGTTCATATCCAGGGCCAGCGGACGCAAAGGCACAACCCTCCCCAATGTATGTCCTACCGTAGAAAGGGCCATGCATTGCTCTAACCTGTTGTGACCACCTAATGGAGGGAAATGTGAAAATAAGCGCGCAAATCTGCTGCATATTTTTTCGATGAACTGTTCGATACACAGGCAGGCTCGAAAAGCCCCGGAGTACGTTCCGAAATTCGTATCTCCCCTCAAAGCAAAGCGTTTGGTTCGATCCGTAACACTTTTTTTTTTTGTCTTACGCGGCAGCAACAGCGATACCCTCGTACATCACAACAGCAGCAACATAATCCATCCACAACAAGAACCCAAAAACCGGCCACACAAACTATGCGGCACGCGTTTCATGTGCTCACCGAGAGCACGAAGGAAGTGCTGGGGTTTTCCCTCTTCTCCATGGCCGCGGCGAACAGCCAAGAGGCATCTGCGCGATTGTTCAACAGAACGGGGCATACACGGCAGAAACGGTGGGGTTACTCTCGGCCTTGTTCGTATCAGGGTATACTACGTTGCTCTCTACCTGGTACAGCAGTACAGTACAGGGCACCTTATAAGAAACAGGAAACCCGGTCCAGGCTGGATTTCTTATTTGAAAGAGGGTGCTTTCTACACTAATTTTAAGATAACGACGACATAATTTCTTATTTTCCTTTTAAATCTCAGCCTGGCGTTCTTATTTAGCCTGTTTCTTATCGTCAGGTGTCCTGTACTGAGTAGCGGCATGGGAGGCTACACGTGTTAAAGGAAATATGGCGTCATTATCGCGGGGGTCGGAGTTCTTTGGATGAGGTTGCATAAGGAGGGGACCCAAAATAGTACGAGGGGTACCTGGTTGTAGAGGCACAACCGTACGGTATGTACTGCTGTAGTATGCTGCTGCTGTTGCACGAGTACTCGTATTACAGCACAAAATTGAAACTACCGTACAGCAAGTAGCACTATATCTTACGAATGATGTCTTCCACAACAACTACAGCAGACTAGTACATACAGTACAGCAACAACAACAACCATGAATACAGCACATCCGCAACATTAATAGCGACGTACTACGCGCACAGCAAGCCTGCTGTAAGTTGGTATACGTATGGTGTACCCGCTGCAAGCGACTACTGTGATGCAGCACAGCGAACATTACCGAAGCGAGTCCGTTTCATTTTCAGTGCAGTAGGTACGTGTATCATCACCAAGCAGGATACCACGACTACCTGCTACTACTACGGTGGTATTACAGTAACTCACATGCTAAGATTCCGAAGATCAAGAGCATCCACAAAGCGACCGCCCGTCGTTGATGCTTTGAAACCACGTCATTCGGCCTCCTACGGGTAGTAGTATGCAGAGAACGGCGTGTGGTGTCGCACAGCAAACGATACCGGTACTTGAGAGGCCAGTCACCATACATACTCGTGGTGTACAAGTAGCAACATCCATGCACAGCTGCTGTGGCTCACATCTGTACCCATACGTATAATATCAGCTTTCGTATGATTACGTTCACGTCAACACCAACGATCCGTTCAGGCGAGAACACAGGTGACACCTACGAGTATACTCGTATAGTTGATAGAGGTCCAGGGCTTCGACATGAACTACGTACTACTGTACCGCGGTAGCTAAGCTTGTGCCTTCTCACCACATCTTAGACAGCAACAGTATAGGAGGAGGAGGCCCAACCGGCGCAGTAGCAGCAGCAGCAGCAGCAGTGTGATACGGCAAACCCACAGCGTTGACCGAGAGGTACCAGAAATAGCTTGAATGGCATGCTTGATAGACGCACTACCACCACCGGAGGAATTCACCGATATGTTGATACTTTAGAGCTGGTTGCAATGACTGAGGCTCCAAGGAAATTCCCCAGATTTCGAATATGGCTATTTATTTGGGCATAGGAAGCTCCTGCTGTACCAATGTGTCCCGAAATATAAGCACCGTTCTTATATTAATATTTAATATTTCACTCAACCTGACTCAACCGTTATTTATGTCAAGGCGCAGAGTGGTCACGCTGAAAATAACGTCGATTATTTGCGGGACAACACGCGAACAAGTAAATGTTCTTCGAATGTTCCACGAAAGGCAGGAGAACTTGCCAGGTACCACTCTGTCCATAAATATAAGAAACTTTTGTATTGAATATTAATATACAAACGGTTCTTATATTTATGTACATAGTGATGTGAAGAAAACATCGCCGGTCAACACCCCAACACACCAGCAACACCACAAGAGACAGAACAACACTTGCCATAATGTTCTCCTCGACTGCCTTTAGCCATTGGCCCAGCACACAACCAGGGATTCAACGATATATATATCCGATCAAAGCGCGGGGCCTACATACCGGTAACAACAGCAACGGCGCAGAAACGACACAGGCAGTCTCTCCGGCACAACTTAGACACGCGGTTCAGACAGAGACAGGCAGGACCACTAGCCCAGCAGTGCCCAGCACGGCTTTGTCGTCTCATAAATGTGTAGAATGGCTGCTTGTACCTGTCTTAGGCTGCTGTAGTATATTTGTAGTGGCACTCGGGTAGATGCACCTTGTGTTGCTACTACAGTACTGCTGTATGCACTGTATGTAGTGTAACGGCCGTGTGGTCAACGACGCTGCTGTAAACACGTATGTATACAGCAGGTAGTAGCTTGAATTCAATTTTCACGGACAGAGGGCGTTGGTTGCTGGTGCCTTGAAAGCCCCCGAGGTAATCGTATGAAGTACCACAGCATAATGATACAGTAGATAGTACGGCACAGTACAGAAGAAGTAACGACAGAGGTTATGCTGGGGGATCATGGTGAACGCCCTGAAGCCACCACGAGGCGGAACAAGATGTGCCTTCTTCACCGGCTGGCTGATCGAGGGCACGCTGCACTGTGCAAGATGCTGACCTGCATGCGTCTCCGTTCTGTGGGGCAACCAAGCTGGATACCGGGTGAATTCGCCGGATGGCAAGCAGCACGACTCTTTCTTTGCTCTGTGGGCCGCTTCGGGTGTTCTCGCAGCTCCGTGGGGGTCAGAGGTAGCACGTGGAGCACCCACAACACGTTTGACCCCCCCCCCCCGCTCCTGAGCACCCCAAGGGTGGCCATCGATGATATCACCTTCGACATCTAGGTTGTGTGCGTTCTTGCTTGCCTTCGGCACTACCACTACTGTAGAGGCGCGCGTACAGGTACCGCACTGTTGTAGTCAAAAGCTCAACCTTTGCAGCATGCGATATGCTACTGCTGCTGTAGTATCGATGCTGACGAAATTTCATTCCGAAGAAGCACCTGAAGTAGTACCCAAACCAAATTGCACCGCTGCGCTCCCAACACTCGAATGGTAATAACCCGGGGAAGCTATGAGCTCCGATATTCATCGGGGGGTTATGCACGTTGCTGTTGCATCCCGCATTACAGGCCGCGGCACGCATACAAGTGCCAACATATTTAGTCAAGGTTATTATACCTTTTCCAGGATGAGAAACTATTGACTTTTGCACAATTTGGACTGAGGAAGCGCCTGGAGCACCCACATGTTTTTTTGACGTGAACTATTTCGTGTAGAGTAATGTGAAACTAGAAAGTCGATCCGAGGGTATACGCACAGTTGGTAGGTAAGCACACTGCTGTAGACAGCATGTACGCGGTCCAATAAGTATTCGTACTACAGCGGCATATACTTGGTACAAGAGTGGTATAACATGGCAAATACAAGCAGGCGGAATATTGGTTCCGGTTCTGCTTTAGGTATACATCGCAGCATGTGCTCGTATGTAGAGGCGGCGTTGAGACAGTTTCGCGTCTGACGGTTTATCAATAGCGCGTATACTTACTTCCTAGGTGTTGATTGCATAACAATAGTTGCGAACCCGATGTATAATGTACCGGGCGTAGCTTGCAATACTATGAATACGCAATGTCATGTTGTTAATCGGGAAACATGTCCCCCCCTCCAACAGCAATCAGTTTTTTGGGTGACTTGATATTAGTATAGACCTCTTTAAGTGAGAATCCCCATAAAAACAACATAGGGGCGGCAGCCTCTCTACCGTAGCACTAGTCAGACCGCAGCTCACCAGGCCGCCTAGCAGCGGCTCGCGCCACACCTTTGCCTCAGCACGCCTCCACCGTAACAGCACTTACTCGCGGACACAGCGCTAGCACGACTTGGAAGCTCGGAATAACATGGGCTAAGTTCCACATCCAACGAAGACAACCGAAGGCGTAAGCGCTGTATGCTTCAACCGGGTGCATTGACGCTCCCGCGACCCAGATATACGTGTCACATCTTCTGTTTCTTTCCCGAACAGACATAGTATATTGCCACATGAGACAACTTTTGTTCCACACGCCAGGCACGCCTATAACAGCCCCGCCAAGCTATATTACCCCCGCCACGTGTGTATACGCGGTTGCCGAGAAGAATATTTTAGAAGCGCGCGTGACCACCGACGGTCCTTGCAGCCAGAACGGCAACGGGAAAACACCACAATATCGAACAAATAGAACACAGCAAAACGACACCCAGTGACAACTAAGACACATGCGGTTAGGAGCTTGCTGTGGCGGCACGAAGAGCGAAGCCAATACACCGTCTGCCCCGGGGTTACGACACTCGCATATGCAACCCGACGTCGTTATTTCAGTTCCCCGCCACAATTGCGTGCCTGGCACTTGCAGACAGCAATGTCGGTGCACAAGGCACACGCTCACATATATATTTATATATAATATATATACCAGGTATATATTTCGTGTTGATCACGCCTGAAATAAGACGGAACCTGATGAGTGGCTGACCTGTACCTTTATACAGAACTAACGGTCGTGCACAAGGCACACGCTAACATATGTACGCCTGAGGATAATGTACAACGGCGAGGCTTAAAATCGGTCGGCAGGATCTTGGGCTAACGTCCCAATTTTGATCGGGCATGAAGAGAACCCGAACTCCCGTTCTCATCACTAGTACAGCAATAGGGGGTATGTTGCTGAGCTTTGCTGCCTATCAGCGTGTTGTACGCCCTCCAGATGCATTCGTAGCCCCCGCCCCATGTAATCCGCTTACGTCGCGTGTGCCCATAGTGCTCCTTGACGAGAGCCAGAAAAACATATTTTCTTGCCCTACGTTTACACCGAGAATTCCTCCCCTGTGTTCTTGTCTGCTTTTAGAGGAAAAACTAACTCAATCCAGCCCTGGGGGTTCTTCAGCATATATATGTAAAACAGTCGCTACTGTTGTAGCGAGGAGGACGGAAGAAACCTTGCAAACATCAGACATACATGCCGCAACGCAGAAAATAATAGAAGCACAAAGAGGCAAACAAGCCGGAGTGTGGCTCCACGCGGTACGAATACACCCTCTCGAAGTCCATGCGGTACCGAGCTCGCCAAGCGACAGAACCATGTCGCCCGTCCCTTTCGATCGCTCCGATAACGAGCTTCGAGGCATTACCCAACCGGGAAGATCAACAATGGGTGTCGCAAGATGGGGCTAATTTGGGCGAAGACACCACCCAGGGACGGCGCCTCCAACCCCAGAAACCGCGCAACGGGCGTGGGGCAGGTACCTCGATCACCGGCGAGGGAGGTTCCCAGTACGGCCGCTCAATCTGGTGTTCCGCGATGTCGATGGTCCTCCCGGTCTGGCCACCGGTTGACATGCGTCGTTTCAGTGGTCTGGGGAGGCTGGCCGTTACTCCCGCAAGGCTGGGTTTCCCCGCTAAAATAGCCACCGGCTTCTTGAAGTCGCGGGGCTTCAGGTGAGGTTCCTGGCGAGTGGCAGCCACGAAGAATATCGGCCACAAAATCAAGATGAGATCTGTGGTGGAGCAAACGACGGAGAGCGAGAAGGGCGAGCGAACGCATAGATTGCAGGTGCGTGAAAAGACAAGTTAATGGTAGCGGGAGTCGACACATTGTGCACGCGCGTCCCCCGCTTGATGGTTCCGCTTGCAACGTCAAAATCGTCAACAGAGTACACAGGGAGTGGGAATGTTGTTACGGCGCACAATATCTTGAACGACGACCGTGCTTGATTAACGGCAGACGCTTCTTGCCGACCTACATTAGTGACGGTTGATTGTGCGCTCGGCCGAGGCACGGTATCAAAACCCGTACTCTTCCGGAAGTCGTATCCCTGTTTCTCGCTCAATCCGTTGCACTGATTTCGACGTACGTATGGCAAATGGCTGTCTTCGCTACCTCCCGTTTTTACTCCCGAAGACCTGTCAACCTCACGTTAGACCTGGTACGAGGTCCTTTTCATGCTTTCGTATCGTAAAACAATATGAGCGAAGGGCGCCGACCCAAATATGTGCAGCTGGGGTAAGCTCACCCCAGAAGCCGCCGATGTTGCCAAGCATCTCGGCGATGTCGAAGGGGTCGATCTCGGTGACTATCTGGTACGAGTTCGGCTCTTGCTGCAATTGGAACGCCAAGTGGGCGTAAGGGTGCGTTATGTTCGCCTTCACCTGGTTAATTTCGTTTGCGGAAATAGCAATGCGGGTGATGGGAAAATGACACACAGGAGGATCGAGTACTTGTGTGCGACTCCACGCGCTGCTACAAGAATGTATCGTTATGTACGTGTGTGTGTAAGACACACGGTACTCTTGCCATGGCATATAGGGGTGCACCGAGGGTTGGACGCACCTTGATAGTAGAACTTTACGGGGGTGTTGTTCTTGGCGCCTGAAGCCGACCCTCCGTCCCGAACCCTAACCCTAACCCGAACCCGAACCCGAACCCTAAGCCAGTGATCAGTGCTAGGATGCTGTGCTTAGTCAGACTCTAGGTTGCCTCTGGATGCCGTGGCTGGGGAATACTGCAAGTTGGTTGAGCCGCGTAAAATATACCCTTACGTAGCCAACCAGAGTGCCTAAATAGCTACCTCAGGATGATATAATATCATGCTTCGTCCAGTACTAGTGTGGAACTCCCCATCTCCTCGCCCAGAAGCAGACGAGACTTTAATCGAGGCGACCAAATACTTAGCCAAGGTATACAACAACCATCACGCAATGTTTGTAAAACAAGAATGGTCTTTCGACGAAATACCATGCCTTACTAAGTAGTTTTTCAGTGTACGAGCCCCATCCGTCCAAACCGTTTTGTCCCAAAAGCGCTTCATCTATCGTAGCAAAGGTCATACCCCCTCGACATTCCCACGGTATACCCCGTTACGTCGCCTCGCAGTAGGGCTACGATCCCTCAATATATCCCCCCCAAGGCTACGTCTGCTACGTCAAGCAAGGTGCCCTAGAGCAGGAGGCATACCGTTCGTTGTAGTGCACATGTATGGTATCGTCGATATAGATTCGACATGTATGTTATCGAGTCGCCTCCTCACCTCGTCCTTCTCTATCGACGACGTTACCGACAGAGCTCTGTACAATCCAGCATGCTTGTTCCCGAGTTTACGTTGCTCGGTGAGTCCAATGCCCTTGTTGCGGTCGCGATCGCAAACAAACGTGCCAGCACCAAAACGCCACGATAGGGAATATAAATAAAACGGCGTCAGCTGTGCATACAGGACGGGCTGGTGAAACCAGCTTACAGAACAACGAAGAATTCGAACCAAAACGTATAATAAACCTGCGTACAGTGCACCACACATATTGCGGCGTACGACTCCTCTGGGGTTTCGAGGAGCGCGCAAGATCTTCGCCAAGATGCGTGCTTCCGCAGAGATGCGCCATGTGCGTTTCTGAGGGTAGTCACGTGAGGAGCTCTACTGTAGTACCTCTAACCCGCCAGACTTGTTTTGGAGGAAACGAATAAAAGAAGCCACCCAATCATCAATACCATGGCCTAGGTATACAGTGAAGCATGTCGCAACACAAGGATGAAAGTCCAACGATGATGGGCTAAAGAGCTCCTCCATCATTCAGAAGCTATTGCAGCCGAAACGTGCTACCTGTATCGTAGAACGAGTACCAACACCTTTTCAACGTGCCTTTCTGCGCGTACCATGTATGTGAAGACGTGGCTGTCCGATGCACTTGTGATGCAGCTGTAGGACATCTGGATGCCGGTCGACGTTACACCGGTTTCGGGATCGTGCAGAAATATGTACACCCATTCCCTGCAGGAGCAGAGCGGAGGCAGTGGTGCAGGGGGTGGTTACGGGCACGGGTGAGGAACGATCCCGTTGTCTATAGTAAGAGGTCAACGGTTTTACCTTGAGTACTTTGGATGCTTCCACACCCAATCAGTGAGTGACAACGGTCGATAGCAAGGGCTTAAATGTACAACTATAGTCGTGTGAATAGATACAGTAGGTGGATGGCAAATAAGGTGGCGTGCGTGAGTGAGTGTGGATAGATTAATATTCGTTTTTTGTGACGATGTTCTCAGCGGCTATAGGTCAGTGCACGCCAATAACAACAACACACATGACAGCAAGGCAGCAAATTCAAGCGGCATTTTATAAATTGTGTCGGTGCCAAACTGTCCCGCCCCTCGGACAGATCATCTGTTCGACGTGCGCTACGATACAGGCAGCGCGTTTACCTGATTTGGTATCTGAATTTCCGGGCTCCTTGACCCTAAACCGCCGGAATACGATCATTGTGTTGCGGACCATGGGATTGCTCCACTCTTAAAAAACAACGCGGTGAGCCCCTACCGTAGCATTCGGCATCGCTTCGTCGTGATCTATCACGGAGGACCATAGTTAACAGGACCAAATTTTGTGAGTAAAAATAGTTGAGTAATGTAAGTTTTTGTATGTGCCATAGGTCCTATTTACTAGTGTTTACTATGGTCCCCCCGTAATAGTACCTCTACCGTAGCATTTGGCATTCCTGTGTGTTCTTTGACGCGTTTCCCCGGATTACATATATCTGGCCTACACGGATCCTTCACATCATTTGAAAACGACAGGGCAGGATGTAGATGATCTAGACCGCGATATTCCCGACGTTTCGAGGTATGGTAAGAGGCGCTGTAATCGGGGGCCACAGACAGCCGGCGAGGAATGCGACACTTCGGTGAGGTTGAAAGCACAATCCAGCGGCAATTACACGGCTTACATGTGCCTCTAGGGTAGCCCGATTCTGCAAACGGTGCCAATGGCGCCAAGGTTCTGACCTTCACGACAGGCGTGAACTAAACACACGATTTAACCAATATTTCAGCGTGAAGGGTCGTCGTGACACTGGCTCTCTGGTGTTTGGCACCTCGTGCACGCTGACTCGCTACATCGAGAGCGAGCTTCTTACATCTACCCGGTATCGATCGGTCCTCACTTGTTGGCGGTTAGTTTAAATTGTATATTTCCCGACCATATTGGCGAAATCATGAAAATACTCTGGGAGCGCAATTGTCGCATTGAGTTTGGATCATACATCCCCGGCCTCGCAGCGAAATACTCACTTGTGAGGCTTCCATGTCTCCCCGTCGGAAACGCACGTAGTGGACGCGCCTGCGCTGCCACCCGGATACCAGTACGCCTGACCAAGATTATGCACACAACGCAGCGGCAAACGACAGCTGGATCAGCTGCAGTAGTGAATAGTGAGCCCGCCCACCTGTGTACTACGTGCGGCCCGTGCTACGGTAGATATACTGTACCTTACTTTGTCTGAAACGATTTTTCTGAATGACCTATTAAAGTATTAAAGTGCTAAAGTATTAAAGTATTAAAGTATTAAAGTATTGAAGTATTAAAGTATTAAAGTATTAAAGTAGTAAAGGCTCCTTAACCCAAAAGCGTCGGAATCAGCTCAGTTTTTTGTTGCAATATTGTTGATGGTAGACGTATTGCATGATGTTGTTATCGGGTACCAGTAGATTTGTTTTTCCCCTCCAAACTGATTTGGTTAAGTGGAGTATAGAGCTCCTCGAGTGACCGCCCTCATAATATGGCCTGTATGCAGGTGCACCTCTATCGTAGCCTGTGCGGCGCCGTATTCTCATGGACAACAACATTCATGCAAGAAGGTGGAGCCACAGAATCTCCGAACAACGTAGTTTCCAGGGCAAAATGGCAATACTCAAAGGTACTACTGTAATCGATCAAGCATCCGGCGCATGCTACGGTAGAGGTGCACCATGTTTTTGCCTTAGAAGGGTGATCACTTAAAAAGCTCTATACCTCACCCAAAAACTGATTTGGGAGGAAACCAAAATACTCTACCCGATGAGCAATTCCATGACCCAAATGTAGAATAGTACGTAGCGCGACACAAAAATGATATTCTGACGATTTTGGGTTAAGGAGGCCCGTCATTCAGAAACAGATTTAGCCAGAAAATTCCATCCTTAGCGCAGCACGCCCTCAATCGGACAAATGGACGAAGGCGTAGACCTCCCGGTGGTTGACAGCTTGTTTCGCCATTGTTTGTATTTGTTTTGTTTGACTGCAACAGTGCAGCACTACTGCAGTAGTTCGGCGCCGTTGAAACGTGTACGAGTACCATACCATACCCCCAGCTTACATCCAAGAGGAAGTAGTCCAAGTAGTTGCTAGCTTGCCGCTCTTCCCCAAGGAAAACGTCCACGTCGGACGTCTTGAACTCTATGCACCAGCCATTCTGTTCACAACAACAACAACAACAACAACAACACGGACACACGGGGGGGGCGCATCAGGGTGGGGCCACGAATCCTCTTCGTCAGTAGATAGAGTTTCAACTGTGGAGCTTCTAAATCGTGTTCTACCTTTGGCCGACAGGTATTCACAGCAGTGCCGCCGTAGGGGCACTACGCTTTTGGTCAACATGCACCTGGCCGGCTGAGCTCATCAATTCAACAACTCCCGGTTCGTGAGGTACTTTTACTGCTGTAGAATGCTTGGTGTAGGACACGCGGGTCGAGATGTTGAGCGGAATGGCGTACGGAGCCCATAAGACAAGCACGCGTGCTACGATAGCGGAGGTGCACCTGCATCCAGTACTTTTTCAGGGGATTGGTCACTCGACGAGCTCTATACCTGCGGCAGTCTAAATTATGATTATGGATAAAAATATAGTGATAAAACACCCGACAAATAGCCCACGGCCTTAATATATGTATATGTATATAAATATATATAAATTCATGTGGATTCAATGCTGGAGCTCGCTCGATAAATAATTTTAATTCCGGGCCGGCCTCAGTATCGGAATCTCGGCACCTCAATATGTCGAGGTTTTTTTTTCATTTCTTCGGGCGCTCTTTCGAGGATCGGCTCCGACGCCCCTCGCCCTTTGTCCCCCCCGCTTACCTCGCCGCGAACGCGTGCGGGGGCAGAGAGAGAGTATATATTTATATGTGGTTGTTGCAACACAACAATGAAATTCCGTTGAGCTTTGGGTTAAGGAGACCCGTCAGTCAGAAAACGCTTCAGCCAAAACGTGCTGCCTTATTCGTACCACACCACTCGCGCTACGATAGAGGAATAATAGCACCTTTTAGTTGGAACGTTTTCTGGAGGATCGGGGCTCCTTAATCATCCAAATCGACGGACTCTCGTTCTTTGTTGTTGAAATACAGTAGTTTTCATGAATAGTGCACTTATTATTAGTCTGAACATGGGATTGTTCATCGGGTAAGACTTTTATTTTTCTCCAAAAACAGATCAATGTTTAGACTCCTGCAGGGTAGGGAGGTATGGAGCTCCTCAAAACTGTGAGGAGCTCAGGAAAAATGTACGGAATGCAGGTGCGCAGGCAGTGCTCCGAATGGAAATGGAAGCCATGCTCGGTCGGGCGGGATAGGTGAACACGGGTCGCAAGGTATAAGGGCCACTCACGTCTTCAGTCTGCTTGCCGACGGCAGAGACGTTTTGCTCAAACTCTCCGCCAGGATAGAAAATGGCACTCGATTGCCCTCCTTCTGTCATCACAGAGGTATCCAGGCACTCCTCCTCCAGGTCTTGTGCGTCGCAGCCGAAGTCGTTGTACAGGCATAGCCACGTGTCTGGGTACGCGTAGACGTCGTTCTAGGTGTGGAAGCAGTGAACGGAAGGGAGAATGTACTTCATTTTCATGGGGGGGGGGGTAGCGGGAGAGGGAAGCAAATCTCGATGGAAAACAATATCGGCGGAAAACACGGTGTGGACAATTGGCGCGCCTGGGCCACGACGGGCGAGTGAATCCGAGAACCTCCCTTAAAAAAAGAATTAAAAACGTTTGATTGGCGCGCTCAGCGAAACAAACAATCCCATGATGGTACATATCGCGAAGCCAGAAAGGCGTAACACGCTCCTGAAGGGTCGATACTCGGAGTATACTCGGAGTGTAAGGTATATTAGGACCACCTTTGCCTCATATTAAAGACTCGGCCGTGATTCCTCCCAGGTTCTGGGAGCATGTGACTGGCGTGTACAGCATTTCAAAATTCACAGATGCTCCCATTACCTGGGAGAATAATTTAGAGCAATTTCGAGAAGAAAACACCTAAGGTTCTTTGTGTACTCGCAGTATTTCGGTGTTCAATACTCTTGATATTCGGAGTATTTCGAGTTATTCAGATGTTTAGATTCCGAGTACTGGTTGTACTCGAGTATACGTACTGCCCATACTCCCAGCGCTCGGAGTATTTGGGCCTTCAGTACTGCCCATACTCCAAGTACTCCGAGTATTGAGACCATCAGTACTCTAATACTCTCAGTACTCGCAGTACGAATAATACTCGATACTCCGAGTATACTCGGAGTATCGAGTATACTCGGAGCATCTGTGAAACGTTTGACGCAAATATTCGAAGTTCTGACTGCGATCAATGAATATTTAGTAATTGCAAATGCTAAAAATCGAGCATGTACTGAAATGAAACTAAGTAGTTGTAAGGCGCTGTTGGTGTTCGCATGTTTCACCGCACAAAGGTCCCCTAATATTTACGCCGTTTTCATGAGATGCACCCTGAACATGCACCCTGCACGATTGCACACGTGTTCATTATGTCCCTGCCGAACCATCGACGAATGATTTAAACTAATTTATCGTCCCTTAAAAAATCGGGATACCTTAAGACCCAATTCGACAATACGAATCAAAAACCCAAACCTGTGGCGAAAAAACATTAAATATAATGAAAACCCGGTAACGAGTCAGCAGGGAGGATTCATATACCATGTGCACGAAGTTTCAGGGTCTATCTGCAAAGACAAGTTGAATTTTGCCTGCTGAGAAAAATTGAGGTGGCAGGCATGAACCAGCCTGTACTGTTGTAGTACATCATGGAGGTTGTACATAGGAATGCAATGCTAGCAGGTTATACGAAGCCCAGACGGGGTACGTCGGCTTGTATTCATCCGCACGTCGGTTCCGCACTTTTCGTTCCATGTCTGTCTGCCTTGTACCTGACTTCGAAGCACAGCAGAACCACTGACGACAACCAGAAGAACAGAAACCGCACCACCAATACCACCATCGACACCAACACCGACGCCAACACCAATACCAGCACCCGTACCAACAACTTCGTCGACAACAGCGATAAAAACGACAACGAAAGCAGCAACAGAGCCACCACCAAAACCACCACCACCACGACCAACAACAACAACAACAACAACAGCATAAACATAAACATAAACATACAACAGCAGAACAATTTCATTCTGAATGAATAATGCCCTGCACATTGTCGGAAGGCAAATAATATAAAAACTTTAAAACAAAACCAACGTCGAAAGAAGAACAGCTTTCGAAAAATGTTGCAGGTTTTGCAGAGTAATCAATGTGTCGTCTACGTTCTCACCGAGAGTACCAAGGAAGTACTCGGGTTGTCCCGCTTGTTCGAGGCGGCCACAAACAGCCATGATGCATCTGCGCGTGAACGACGTGCACGAGATAGAATTCATGTTTGCTTCAGAAACACGAAACAACTTGAAAAAAAAAAAAACTATATATTTCGGTGCTATAATATAATTGTGCATTCCATAATAATATTTTAGTCGTTTACTTTACTTCCTCGTAGTTTTCGCCCTCAGCGACCTTCTTCTTCCCGGTATGTACCTGTCTTTTTTTATATAACGTGTACCTTTAACCATCCCCGCTGCTCGCCACGTTTCATCGAATTTCGCCAACTCACGCACTCGCGCTCTCCGCTACAGTAGTCAATTTACAAGCAGGAAACATACCCTTCGAGAATGTGGACTCGGTGATACCTCAGCCAACACGAAATCGATTTCGGCAGGCACGAGGGAACGCCAACCAAGCCACCGAGAACGCCGAGCATCTCACGGTATGGCTGTTTTGGCCCAGTAAAGTACAACAGGCAGTATACGATACCCCTTCGCACAAATTTGACAGCTGGCAATTTTCGACAAGGAGGCGAGTGTAACCGCCGAGCGAAGAATCCATGGAAACTTCGAGACGATATGTTTCGAAAGCCGCATCTGTTTTTATTTGTGCGCGCCTCGTGCTTATGGAAAATACAGGCGCCCACCTTTGTCCTTGAGTTTGTGTTAAGGTTCTTGTTAGAGAGCCTACCGAATCGTATGAGCGTGCAGTGCTTGCTTGCGTATACTGTGGCCGTCATTTTTGTTGTTGTATCTTGTCCTTTACTTGGTTGTTTCGCTCTCCTCAGTATTATCTGGTTTGCTTTTTGCAGCGAGAGCCGTTGTCAGTGATGACCTTGATATATTATCCTTGCGGTTTTTCATCGTATGTTCCGTAGCGTTCGTCCACGGGGCTAGAGTTACCAGCCGGTACCCACACCGGACGTATGTAACATACGGTAGGTTGTGAGGTAAAAAAGCAACTAGTACGTACTGATGCTGAAGTTGCATTCAACCACCTCGCAGCTACATTTTCTCCTCGACATGTTCGGACCCACATATACATATCAAGGGGTAACGAGCCCTGATCTGACAGACGAACGAAATATCAACAAACGTTGCATTAAAACGGCCACATAGATCTACGACCCCGTACCGAAATGCGAATGTTTTGTTTGCAACTACATGTCAACCCCATGGGACAGTGCTTGGTCCGGACGGGAATATATCGAAAATACGGACTTGCTCAACGTCGAGGGAAACAGGGCAGGGAACGCAAAAACAAAACATGCCTTTCATACCTATTATGTCGATCTCCATCGTGTATATTCTAAAACAAATGAACTAATTACAAGTATTTCGCACAAACCCAAGTCAGTCATTAATACCAGGTACACTAATTTATATTGATTGTATAAATTTTCATTCGATTTGTTCCGTTTTTCATTTTTTGCTTCTTTTGATTCCATCGCCTATGTACTATGATATCGGTTCGGTTTGTTCGCTCGCTTGGGTATGTTCTACGGTTATTACCCAGTGCAACTACTGCAGTAGCAATGCTTTGCTTTCTCTCCTTGATGCGTTGTGCATTGTTTTTCTGTCTAGTAGTTGGTGCCCGTAGAGCTTGTTTTATGTCTCTAGGACGACGCATCAGCGCGGGCGCTCAGTGTGCTGGGCGTGGATGGGTATAAATACACGTTTTGTGCGAAGAACACCTGCCCTTGCTTCACATAAAGGCAGGTTTAGACTGCTGTAGTTCCACCCGGAGGTAGTTTCACGGCATAATTGCTGAAATGGCGAACATAGTAAGACTGCTTAGGTAATCCTATTGAGATACTGTTCGATTGCGCAGGTCAACGTTGACTCCTGTACACGTTAATTAGCTCGTGAGAATGACATCGGGTGTAAGCATTGTACCCCGAGACGACATGCAATCAAGAGTGCCAATGACTTGGCAATGATGTGTTGTGTTACGGTTACTGCAGACTGTTGACACCGAAACAAGAGGGCTATGTTGTTTTTTGTCGTCATCCAGACGACAGTGCCAACCAAACTAACGTCGAGCACCTCCTTCGCGACTCCTATAATTGTTATAGCCCACCAATGAATGGGGAAAATAGCAATACATCCACAATAAGTGCCAATACAACCATTTCTAACTAAATACCGGGGATACTTCTCTTTCAAAACAAAACCCAAGTTCTTAGTTTTCACCTTCGAAAGACACGCTATGTTTAATTTTAACTGTTTCAAGACAATAATTAATTTGACACAAGATGGACACAATGTTCCCGTTAATGGGCCTTCAAGCTGTCTCGGTTTGCCTCTTGAAAATCGGACACGAAGAAGGGAATTCACGGGCTCCAATCATGTCATTTGCCCCGTGTATTTAATGCCGGCGGTCGAATACATTCACACGACGAAAACACCCGTATGTGGGATACATGTCCTCTGACTCCGTCGTATCCACGTTAACTCATGTCTATGTTGTGTGTTACAGTACAGTACAGCTAATACGGAACAGCCTAAAAAGAAAGCCAGGCCGAGATTCAACAGTTTTAATGAGAGATTCGAGAGTCGTTATCTTGAAGTTAAAGTAGGAAACACCCTCTCTCGAATAAGAAATCCAGCCTGGGCCACATTTCTTGTTGCATATTAGGCGTCCTGTACTGTATGTCGAGACCACTGTTCGTCCCTCCGACGGCGATTGAAAGCGGCACCTGATGAGTTCAACCGCAAAGGATACGAAGCACGCTTCTAAAATGAATCGCAAGCGATAACTTGTCGTGTCCACTTGGGTTATAATGTCACAGCTTGCTGTAGACATGTGCCGTCACACCCTATCATCGGGAAACCCGCGGGGAATCACGTTGGTCTCACGGTAGGTGCTGATGCCACTGTGTGAATTGTTTGGGGTGCCTGCTGAGTTGTTGTGGAGTCCTGCGAACCGGTGCTGCAGGGTTGTCGTGGCCGCTGTGCGGGTGAGAGGTATACCACCTTTCGTTTTATTTGAAGACACAGCAGTAGCGCCAGTTACACATTCACCATAATGGGCACCCAGAATAGCCAGCACAGTGCCCTGTCAGTTCAAAGATATACCTTGGAAGTGGTCCCAGCAAGTGAAAAGCCGAGAACTGTAATCCCGTATGAATATGCCCTGGGAGTTTATCCCCGGCAAGACAAGCGGTACGTCCATTGGCGGCATCATTCTGCCGAAAACACAACATGTGTGTTTCGTTGGATCCTCAGCACTTGAAGGACCCAGCAAAATTGGACGAATAGAGGGGTGTCTACTGCCCCTTCTCGGGACCATTTGCAGGGGGGGAAGCGAGTCGTGGTTACAGTGAGTACACCCCGTTCTAGAAAGATGCGGGACAAATAGAAATCTAGACAAGGCGAGTTGTGTCGCACCAGCTAGCACTACACATACACCCTAAACCCTGCTCTCAACCACCCGTGTTTCCTATTTGATGTAAGATAGGTCCGGATCTCCAACGCTTGCCATTTTGTGCTGGGTACTTTACAACGAAACACACATATATATATATATGATAGCTTTGTTTCTCTTGGTTACACACATATATGATAGCTTATTACTCTTGGTTTGCTATATATGGCATACCAGGTACCATATACTATATTACAAGCTATTATAATACGTGAACCCAGTCCGATATCCGGGTACAATCAAAACATGTTGGTACTGCCCGGGGCATTGGTTGCGGCTGACTGCAAATCTGAATAAAAAGGAGAGTTATAGGTACGCCAAAATATGTTAACTCCCTTCCGCCCGTACTTCCGGATTCATCATAATGTCTACTTCACACGCCGCCCTTGCTCCTCTGTTAGGAATGCTTGTTACTGATATTCTTGCCATACGGCAAACGGCGTTCACGATGTTCACCGACAAATATATACTTAAAATACTTAAAGAAAACACTTACTGGTAGACACTGGAAGTATATGTAACGATCTCAGACAGGGCGGATCCCCCGCAGGCCTCCGCCTCGCCTCCGCTGGCCGGCCTCTTACCTAGAGCGTGGCCTGTATTAATCGGTATGTATTCCGCCACGTTATTGCCATATTGTCGCCTAGCTAACATATTAAGCAGGTTACAGCCCAATTGTCATGCTGGTACACGAACATCAACAAGGCAAGTAGTTCCGTCTTCTGGTTGTCGAGACAGCTCCCCCATTCCTACAGTAACTGAAGAGTATTAATAGTTTGATTGATACCTGGTACGTTTTTTTTTGCCGCGAACCGGGTTTTTATTATCATAATGATTTCATTTACCATCTGACCATCAATGTCTGGTGCGTGTTTCAAGTTCCAATCGTATTATCCACCACGTGGAAAATATCATTAAGTTTCAAATGGCCTAATACGCGCAAGATACAATTATGGGGGATCATAGTACATAGGGCCCACACGGTACACATATACGAAAACCTGTATATTTTCTTATTTTTATTAAAACCATTTCGTCCTATTCACTATATGGTCCTCCGTAACTTCAACCAAACCTGAACACTTGACGAAGACACGAACACTAATAATGCAGCCCACCCCAGGCTTACGTATTCGTGAAAACATGCCGAAGTTCACGTGTTCAAGTACACTTGACACGCTTCTTTAATGTCAATCTGGTACACTATACCCGCCCAACAAAGGTGACATCAGACTCAGGCTGGCTCTTTTGTTATGCTGGACTACAGTACGCGCCATATGTTAAGAACCTCGTATTTTTAACCAGTATGGATGGATTTCTTATGTAGGACTGGGTGTGTTCCTCACAAATTTTAGTACAAAAATATCGCAATATTATTTTCCCCTCAAAATCTTGAGCCTCAAATTATTAATTAAATCAGTTTCTTAACAGCTGTCACGTACTGTAACGACAAGCCACATTTAATAAACCCATTTTCTTATGTTGCACCGGTATCATACCTTCTTTTCGCTGCGTCGCCTGTTGCGAAGCCGTCTGATGTTGGGGCTGTGTCTGGGCCTCAGACAAGCCAGAAGAACAAGTCAATTGTATCAGATATTGTGACGTGGGTACCTACCACAGACTGAGCACGTTCTTAAGTTTTCCTAAACATCAGGTCCACTTTCTTGCGGGTTTTATACTTAGGCATATTAAAGCATATTATACGTTGACTGGGCAGGTACTCTGTGAGCGGGCAGATCAGATTAACATGGCTACGCTGCCCTTGGCTGTTGTTTGCGCACTTGTGCCTTGCATGTCTCCTTGTTTGAACCGCCCCTCCCGACAAGCCTTTCTTCCATACGATACATACAGATTGTGGGCCTGCCGACAATATGTAACTGCTCTGAGCACCAGCCTAGTACATTTTGGTGACATCACCCTTCAGCACTGACTGATAGGCTACTGCACATATAGGATTTGGTGTAGCACTCGCCGAGCATGAAGTTTCAACCCGCATTTAACAGCGTCCCACCATTACGAGACTCGGTTTCTACCTGGCTGGGTTTTTTTAGTTTAATCGTGGGCCAATAGGGTAGGTAGTTAGCGTCCTCGACTTACTTCCCATCCCACGTAATTAATATTAAGACGACAGCGCACCACGTCACTCGTCGAATAAACTCGACACCATTATGGCTCTCGCTCTTCTTCCTTCTGTGCATAGCCAAAGCATCCCGCTCAGTCGTTAATACAGACTAGCGCCGAAAACAGGGCATGCTTCGGCGTAGGGCCCACCCTGATCTTCTGCAAAAAAACACATCCCTGCTGTGTCACCCCCATCCACTACGGAAGTGCACAATGTGGATCTGGTTGTCTTGAGCAGGAGGAATAAACGAATAAACAGAAAGGAGGGCATCTCCGCTACACGCCCGAGCAAAACACTATACCACAGATGCATGCTACGATAGAGATGCACCGTGTTTTTTGTCTGAGCTCCTCACTTAAGGAGCGTCATACCTCACCGAAACAAATGATTTTGGAGGAAAATAAAAAGGCTGCCGGATGCAAAATCTCATGACCGACGTATACTCTGAAACATTATTCGTCACAAACATGAATGAAAGTCCGACGAATTGGGGTTAAGGAGCCCGATCGTTCAGAAAACGATTCAGCCAAAACGTGCTCGTACCTCTACCGTAGCACGCGTCCACAGCGCAATAGTGCTTCGTATCGGCAGGCATCGAAAGCTTGGGGGATCGGCGAGTTGAAGCCAAAGTCAGGCACTATGAACAGTATACCGGAACCATTTTCGTACGTAGCAAATCATGATCTATGTGTCACGCATGCGGAGCTGCATTTTGCAGCCGTTCTACGAGCTGGTTCCAACAACCGGCGGGATTTTACGGCTTCGGGACTTTGCCTCATGTTTTTTAAGAGTTGAGACACAAAGAAAGGTTGGCATGCTTCTTCTGCATGGCAATGCGAAAAATCGGTGCGTAGAGTGCCTTTTATATCTATAGGTATACATTCGTTCTCAAGGCCCACAATTTTATGAATTTTAGGATTGTTTCGGTATCGTCAACCATAACCGACTCACGAAAAAAAAAAAAACGAAGGCCAGTTTTATAGTTTTCCAGATTTCCGTGAAGAACAGCCATGCCCAATTTCGTTTCGAAACTATCATAAACCATGGACCGAAAGGTATTTCTTGGAAGAGTGATTTTCAAGGTTCCAATTTTTCCCCAATACATTTTTGTAGTACTTTGGCAGGCGTTTCTTAACACAGTTTCATTGAACGCTCACAGGAAACACAAACAGTGGCTGGACGTCTTCCCCGCGTTGATGCCATCGTGTCAAGACGATTAGGGTCGAATTACTCGGCGTACTGACCAATACATGGCCTGAATACATAATATATTGCTTTTAATATAGGAAGGTAATCCCTCGTTCCATGTTCTGGTATCAAATACCGCCTCCTCAAGAATACGAAGAATGTCTGTATGTCTCGAACTACAGTACAACTCGCGAGGCAAAAATCTCCGTTCACCGGTGTGTTTTCCTTGTCCAAGCGGTCATCATGTAGATACGTGCAACATCGAAGACTTCGGCGTATTCTTGATTTTTTTGCCCGAAGGTGCCCGAAGGTGACATGCCGTGCTTCTCGCTGGAACGATCCGGTCTACGATATATAGAGGTGGCGTGTTTTTGGGCTGAAACGTTTCCTGACCTATTTAAGGTTCCTTAACTTAAAATCGTCGGTCTTTCATTTTATTTTGTTGCAATAATTTTCATCGTATACTTGGGCCATCATGGATTGTTCTTCATTTTATTTTGTTGCAATAATTTTCATCGCATACTTAGGCCATGGATTGTTCATCGGCTAGTACTTTTATTTTCCTCCGAAACCCGTTTTTGGTTGAAGTATATAGAGCTCTCCTCAAGTGACCACCCTTAGAAGGCAAAACATGCTGGTGCACCTCTACCACCGTAGCATGCGTCGAATCAGCTACAGCAGTACTTTGCGTAGTATACAGTTTTTTCTTGTTTTTTTTTCGGAAAAAAAAAAACAATTAATTGACACTACTATTTGTACGAGAAATAGCTCAAACTATAGTATTAATAGTAAGTAAAAACAAAACATTGATGCGAAGTCTCCGTAAAAACAATCAGAATGTTCATATATACTTGGCCCAAGACAACGACATCAGCATACATATTCAAACGGGGCTTCGTCACGGCGGGCTTTTGTCCGCCCCTGCTCCGCGCACGCCCGCAGTGGTCGAAGGTGCTGGTAAATCGAGGCCGAAAATATGACAGTAGTAGTAGTAGTACTGCCAAGGAGTCATGAACTGTGAGCTTGAATGCTTCACAAAACAAAGAACGCGGATGCCTTACACACACCACACCCTACACTCCCATATGCTGCAGAACTCGCGCTACTGCTTTCAGTATACTACAGTATATACAACTGCGAGTTACACCTGGTGGTTGAGCATCGACAGCAGCAGCAGTAGTACTAGCGTTACATAGGCACAGTCAGAGAAACGTTAGCTGTTTGTGGATGTCCCTGGCATTATTTTAGTAGCGCCAGAGAACAACGGAAACAAATGACTTTGTAACCCCGACGCCACGAGTGACATTCGACCTTGATACTGTGGAGTTTCAGCTGTTGTCCGTGCGCACGGCGTGCACGCGGGCGACCTTTAATCCAAGCCTAGTCGTAGCAGGAAGTAACCGGCCTAACCAGTAGGAGATGGCGCCCCTCTTGAACTGTCCTGATGGGTAGTGGCTTTGTGCTGTGTCTAATAACAATAATGGTTGAAAAATCAATACCTTTTCAGGGTTGTGACCCTCTCCAACAGACCTGCAATGCCGCTGTGACTACATTATAACCTGGTCAGATGGAGGTAGCACAATTTCGCTCGATGTTTTTCGAAATGGTGGGCGTTTCCTTAACGTCCGCTTTCTATTCATGTGTTGCTACAGTTTTCGTTGTATAGTTAGACCATGTGGTGGTTTCTCGGGCGCAGAGCACTCTTAGTTCTCTTCAAAATCAGTTATTTGGGTGACTCACTATTAGTATACAGTACAGGACACCTAATAAAAAAAACAGGCTAATAAGAAAGCCAGGCTGAGATTCCGCAGAAAAACAAGAAATTCGGAAGTCGTTATCTTGAAATTAGTGAAGAAAGCACCCTCTCTCAAATAAGAAATCCAGCCTGGACCATATTTCCTGTTTCTTATTCGGTGTCCTGTACTGTATAGCTTCTTAAGTGACCACCCTCATTGCACGTCTATATTAAAAAATTAACAAAAAAACAACAGCTGTGAGCTCGAGGATTTCGTCTAAGCTCATCTTTGCTAGCTGAGTGTAATACTTCGATCGCGCGTACTTACGGGTTTTATATGTCCTCATGTAGGATGTACATCCCGTATGAGGGGGACACAATCTGAGGCTGTAGCATTCAGGAAGTGTGTGTCTATTTGTGGGGGAAGAAATAATTAAAATTAAATTAAAACTAAAATTAAACAGTCTGAAATAAACGTACCAGGTATACTATAGTGTTCCGACGAGTTTACGTGATAGAGTGGTTCTACTATTTGTAGCCATGTATGGTATATAAGAAGAGGTGTGTGAGGACAGGTTATGGAGTAAAACTTAAAAGCACCTGGATGCATTTTTAATTAATTAGTGATTTGGGTTTCTGTAGTGTGCATTATTTATTTGTACCTACAAGGTATCTTTAGTGGCAACTAGTAAGAACAACAACAACAACGTTTTATCCTTTATAACTGTTAAAGGGGGGGGGGGTAGACACATACATACAAGGGTATGAACCAATCAACCATGTTGACAGGAGGTATGTTAAAATCTAGTGTGAATTTTCAGGGTTTGTTTGGGGGGTAATTTGTTTGTAACAAGTAAATAGTGGTTAATCAGACGATTTTATTATAATAGCAGTATTATATTTTGCAGAAGAGGTGTGCGAGGACAGGTTATGGAGTAAAACTTAAAAGCACCTGGATGGCTTTTAATTAATTAGTGGTTTGGGTTTTTAGTAGTGTGCATTATTTATTTGTACCTATAAGGTATCTTCAATGGCAATTAGTAGGTAGGGGTTAGAAAAGGGTTAACTGTTAAAGGGGGGGGGGGGGAGACACCTAGAGACAGGTGTGTGAACCAATCAACCCTGTTGACAGGACGTATGTTAAAATCTAGTATGAATTTTCAGGGTTTTTTTGGGGGTGAAATGTCTGTAACAAGTAAATAGTGGTCAATCAGACGACTTTAATATTATAGCAGTATTATATTTTTCAGTATGGTTTTATGTTGGGGTGTGTGGCAGGGGGGGGGGGAGAGGTGGTTAGTACGTAGAGTCGCCCCGGTGGTCTAACAGGTAGCCACGAAGCCTGTTGGGCCGGATGTCGAGGGTTCGATTCTCCCCATGGAGGTTTTTATTGCTATATACCGTAGCATTGGCAATATGTAATTCTTCAAAACAGACGGTAAATAAATACCTGGGTGCCCGCGTATACTGATGTGTGCGTTTATTTACCGCCTGGGTTTTCTTGTTGATATACCAGCTTGATTTCGACGTGTGTGGGCGCTAGGCTGTTAGGTCTCTGCACACGGATTGTTGGACCGCAAACAGTATGTAGTACCCACGAATATACCAGACGGATCTGCTGCGAGCCTAACAATTGCGCCATTCTCGACGTTCAGTACCCCTCCTTGCGAGAGAATCTCCGGACAGAGTGTTGCCTCTTACACGGACCCGCAGTCGTACACGGAGGAGACTAGAGATATTTCGAAAGCATTACTTCTGCCCATATATATATACTAGGGCAGCGGCCAAAAAAAGGTATACCTCGTATATTTGCGGCCAAAATCAGGTACATAATTAAAACCAAGTCAAAAACGCACTCCACGTGCGCTGCCATTGGTCCAAAACTCGTTGTACAGGTTTTTGCCTCTTCAAAACCCAGGTATACCTGATTTTGTCTACTCTGCTTGACTTTCACCTTTTTTTTGTCGTTTTTAAGCCAATCAGAGGCCCTTCATAGTTCCACCCTATGCCCCCTATACAAATGCCGACGTACGCGGAGACCCCCTTCTCCCTTCGCACCTCGCACTACACGCCACTCGAGCGCGAGCGACACACACACATATCGGCCTGCACACCTCCGCCGAAATAATACGAGATAGAAGGATCCCCTTCGGGATTGTGGTTGACTTGGAATACCAGGGGTGTCACAAAAGTTGAGAAGGGAGAATACAGCAGCAGGCGTTCGTTCCTCGTACTATTAATAGCAGTTACTCGTACGTAGCCACCGGGCGAGCACGAAGAGCATGAAAAAACCCTACTTTGCATTGCAAGGAACGGCAGGTTCGTGGGGTGCGTTTTAAACTTGATTTTAGTATGTACCTGTTTTTGGTCCCGAACGGACCAGGTGTACCTGTTTTTGGCCGCTGCCCATAATCGTGATAAACACGCAAGGCGCGTAACGTAATGGGGCGGGAGCGGAAGAGCCTACTTGGTGATTTCGGGTCTGAGATACCACTAAAGAGGGAGAGGGGAGAGGAGGGCGAAGATACTACAGCAGTAAATGGGATAAAACTAAAATGCCTGAAGTAATGGATTCTGCATTACTTCATATACATACGCATATATATATATAGGTCTGTATATAATATGTGGACAGTATAATGGGAAGACGGGCTACACATTGTTATGAATATGGCAAAACAAATGAGTGGTACTGAGTACTTAGAAATCCCTTTTGAATTGCAACCATAGTTTGTTTTTTGGGGACGGCATAATATTGAATGAATTTGTGCTTTTTCTTACGTAGATAATATATCGTTATCATACTAAGTGCATATACTCGTATAACATATATATGCCGCGTACTTGTAACGTATGCCAGTATAGTTCGAGGACAACATGCTATCAACATCAACACAAATTTTATTTATAATAGGACTTTACGTCAAATAAGCAGCGACTAGTTCCATGGTAACATGTCATTTTGATCGGACGCATTGACAACTTGGCAACTGAAAATGTATCCCCTTTAAGCCCGGACTGGCTCCCGTATTGAAGAAACGTGTTGTTTGCGGAAAAGTATAGAGGTACTCGTACCGTATATATACGTGTATCGCTGAATCGTGGGTAAGCACGAAGTCCCACCAAGCAAGGAGGTTTTTTCCGACGAATCAGTTCGTACTCGTAACGCTGCAAGAAGGCCTTGACCACCGCTCGCGCGCCTATTCCACTCCTCCTTCTGCTCCTGTATATTCCCCGTGACGGGTACAACAAGCTATCCATACAAACAAGCCAGAAAAAGGGAAACTGCCGAACCCATTTTGTTTTGCAGGCGCCTGGGTAAAATACAAGACCGTGCAAGCTCGCGCTGCGCTTCGAAGCCGGACGGGCGGATTGCCTAGAATAAGGGCGGCTGGTTGGCTTCGCCGGAGATTTTTACAGACATATTATCGTATGTCTGCACCTCGTGGATGGGAGCAGGTTGCCAAATGGGAAGGGCCCACTGCGGGGTCGAAGAAATACCAAGAGGGAGCAGGAGGGTGTCAAGCGCAGCTCGCCTGCGTGGTTTTTGTTTGCCTCATCGTGCTCCTTCAAGATTATTTACCAGTAGGTTAGGCAAACTTCGGATGAAAGGATGCTTTTTTTTGCTGGCCTCGTCAGCCTGGATTGATATTTTCTCGAGCCAAAAAGAAGATTACCGAAATAATGTTATCGTGCCGAATCGGGCGCGGAAGCCGAGATACTTATCATATATACATATATATATATGTATATACCTGGTATATATCAAGTATCTCCTGTGTATTTAAACAGATGTAGTACGTACACAATTAACGGTAGAGATGATCACGATATTGCCGCAAACTACTTTCTACTTATCACGAGTGGATTAGCGTTCGGGTCATTGCCTACTCTATAATTATCACTTGTGTTCGGGCCATTTCCCATTAATCCAAGCTTAGCAAAGCTGCTGATTTTTTAGCGTTCGGGTAGTTACCTACTGATTATCACTCATGTTCGGGTCATTTCCCATTAATCCAGGCTTAGCAAAGCTGCTTATTGTTTTATGGCAGATAGATACTCGTAGTCGCCGTCTGTTTAGACGCCTATTGACAGAGAAGCACGGTCAACAACCAAACTTGAATCGAATTAAAGGAGTACCATGTTTGTTTAATATATATTACACACTGCACCACAAAGCGCATGCTAACTGCTGCGCCATTGCATCAATAATAATGTACGAGTGTGGTTGTGATCCCTGCGTGACTCACATGCTACGATGCCGACGATCAGGACCATCCATAGGGCGACGGCCCGCTTCTGATGTTCGGAAACCACGTCATCCGGCCTCCTGCCAACACGACGAATACAACACACGATTGTCAGCAGTTATCATAATAACTAGAGTCCGTTTGTAGGCGATGTGGTGGCACCTGCTGGCGACTACGTAAATCCATTATCTTTCGTTTACATACATATTGCTCATACTCTACCACGTGCCAGTATGGTATATCAGATGGCGGGGACCAGGCGAAGAACAGAAAGCACCCCAGAAAAACAATGACAACGAAACAACCAGCCCACTTTTGACAAAAACAAATTTCATCCTCAGTTACGGCAATATTGATGAATAGCGGGCCCGCCGCCTCTATACCAGATACTCACCACATGGTAGTCTGCACCACGAACCAAGCTTGATTGAGTTGTGACTAGGACGCAGGCAGTGCCTTGGCCTTTAGGGCGCACTGACCTTCAAAATGCCAATCAGTGCATAGAGGGCCCAACCTTGGGGCCATGTGCAGGACAGCGAGAGCAGGAGGAGGTGTGTGGGCTCGGAGCGGATCAGCCTGTGTCCGGAGCACTAAAACCAGACATACAAATATGTAACACATACATATATACACCCTACTAAGTGCTATACGTGTTTGGTTGGCTCGCACATGGTGTTGTAACGCCACAAACTTTGCGTAAGCAAGCGTAAGTTGCTTGACGCGGAAATCGCCAAACATATTCCGACAGCAGTTAGTTTTTTTTAGTTTTGGGTGTGGCACTCCCGACCGGAACGGCCACCACACTCTGGTTGGTATACCTATCTTGGCTTTATCGGGGCCGAAGTCGACGTTTTTAGCGCCGAGAACTGGCATACAGCAGTACGCGACGACAGTACTTACTTCTTCACCTGGGAGTTGATTATACTTTAAGGCTCGAGTTTTTCGACGAAGATTAAAATGTTTGGAAGAAGATTGTAATGTGGCATGTGTTTACTGAAAATGGAGGAGGACACACCCTGCTTTCTTAGGGAATGAGTCCAGCCTGGCCCTAAAACACCGATTATTAAGTAAGAGGCGCCGTATACCAATGTATGTGTTTTACTAAAGTATAGGCATTTGATCGCGAAACTGTTCAGCTCGCCGCCGCAAGTCTCTGCGACAATTTTTACCTGCCTTGATTGTAGCCACCTATCCCCCCCCTCCGTCTCCAAAGGGATGGATGGTGAATAGTGAGATGACCAAGGCAAACAAACAAATGTAATTCCCCCCCTCCAAATTCACGCCCTGAAGTCTACTGCGTAAAGGGTCTTCGACGCAGACCAACACCAAATCAACATCCAAATGTAATTTTCCCAACTAGCTCTTTCTTGGCTTTATCGGCGCCAGGAAACCTAGGAAAACTGTTTCTAGGTTATCTCGGCATTCGATATGACGGTAGTGCGCCAGCAGAGACGGCAGGCAAGAGCAGCTTATCAGTGATGCCATCACCTCCGCCTATGGAATTTTCCAAGAATCTGATATGCCGGAGAAACAAACGCTACGGTTTACCGCATGTCTCAGTGGGTGTTAATCGCGGTGTGGCTTCAGCCAAGAAGAAAGTTTTCCGAACAACGTTCTACTGCTGTATGCGTACACAGGTTGTGTGGTTCGGCGAATACTCGACCAGGAACGTCAGCGCCATACAACCACAGTATTGTCAATAACACGCGTAGTGGTATACAACACAGGACCCCTACTTAGAAACAGAGAAGCGGGCCCCTGGTTACATTGTTTATGTGAGAGAGGGTCCTCTCTACACCAATATCGACCCTCGAGTTTAATATTCTCCTCTACAGTAGTAAATACCCGCCTGACCTTCTTTTTAGCCTGTTTCTTGTTAGGTGTCCCGTATTTTATTATATAATGGGCCACATAGCACGGAAAAGGTGATGTGTGAGGCAAATATGCCTTCACACTTGCAATATACCGAATTCACACAATTCGCGCGTTGTACAATTAAAAGCATGACGTGCTCAGAACAGAATAACAAACATAATACAGATAAACCCCTGGCGACACATGCTACGATAGAGGTGCTCCATGTTTTTTTCTGAGCTTCTCACTTAAGGGAGCGTCATACCTCACCGAAAAAATGATTCTGGAGGAAAATAAAAGTGCTGCCGGATGAGAAACATCCTGACCTACTAAGTATACTCTGAAACATTATTCGTCACAAAAGTGAAAGTCCGACGAATTTGGGCTAAGGAGCCCGATCGTTCAGAAAACGATTTCGTCAAAAAGTGCTACCTCTACCGTAGCACGCGTCCTGCGTGTTTGTTTCCTATATACAATCGCAGACTCGCAGGGCGCGCGGGGGGAAGAACGATAGGCATGTTTAGTGGGTATAACATGCTGACCCAAATGATTTTACCATGCAACTTGCGGGTCACTAACGACAGAACACGCCGAGGGCGAAGGCATCACAGTTTTTCCAGCGGCTCGCATAGGTCGATATAAAAAACAAGTACGTAGTACTAATGTGCTCCCCCGTCTCTGTCTCGAAACTCCACCCTGACCCAGCAGTTACACATTCGTACGAAAACACGAAAACACGCAGTTTTTCTAGAAGTTGGTCCTGAAAGGCGTATGCCACCCAGCGCCGCGACCCACTCGACCGGAGCAAGCTTGGCTCAGTTCCCTAACCGAAAAGCATGTGACATGTCTCTCGCTGTGGTCTGCGTCGTAGGCACACGTCAGTTGGTCCCCTCTCGGATTGTTCGAGAAACCATTAGAACCGTGTGTATCGACCAGATTAACGAAAACGTGCAACCAACACAACGTAGCACCACCAAACTACTGTATGAAGGCCCGGATTGTTTTTTTCTCTAAGCCAACATCCGAGCGGATGACCGGCGCACACGCATGTATATATATACCCAATGCAGCACAACGACCGTAGCGAAGTCGACACAAGTTTCCACCGCACTACTGAAGCGAGTTACCACCAGGAGTGCCAGGTTCTGTACGATGAAGAGGCACGCTAGGGAATTTCTCCCTCCTGCTTGGTAGCCAGCACGGGAATTCGCATTACCGTGTTTATGGGAGTCACCCGGTACGGTATTACATGCGACGGGGACGAAGCGAACAAAGTTGGTACAAATATAGGCACCGTGCACGGGCGTTTCGGCACGGTAGTCTGCTCCCCTCACGACGTTTTCCTTTCCTTCCAGAGCATGGGGGGCATGCTACGGTGGAGGTGCACCTGCATACAGTACATTTTATGAGGCTCCACACTTGAGGAGGCCCTATACCAATACTAAGCCAATAGTAAGCCATCCAAAAACTGTTTTAGGAAGAAACTACGAGTAAAAGTGCTACCCGATAACCAATCCTATTGCCTTAAACTGCACAACGAGAAAAATAACTCGCACCGTAAGAATTACCTTCCGACGAGCTTTGGACCATGGATCCCGGTCATTCTGAAAACCCTTCAGCCAAAACTTGCTATCTCTATATCTATGGTGGCACGCATCGCTACCTGTGTGGACGGTCTTTCGTGGCGGGTACCACCGAGCGGCGACTCGCGGTTAGTTTTGAATGCGCAGATTTACTTCGCCTGGGGCTCTATGATTCCCGGCGCGTGCGGAACATGGTTGGGCACCCATGATGGATGGTTCGAAGCGGACAGGGGGGCTTCCGGAGGTCTCTGGCCGTTTGGAGGGCACCGGGAGAAAGTGGGGGGACATTAAGGTGTAGTAACTCTGCCCGAAGGTGTGCGTATTTCTTACCGCTGTTGCGTTTAACTACTAGGCGTGTGCGCCAGCCCGGCCTGGGATGCTACACTGTACATCTAATGTACATTCACAATAAATATGTATAGGGACAACGGTCAATGATGTGCATTGCTCTGTTTTAAAAGTCAACAATTGCTTTCCTCAATAAAAAAGAGTAACATAACACCTTCGTCTGGACAACAGTATGTATACTCGAATACACCTGGTAGCGGATTCTAGAGAAGCAACCTCACGAACAAGCCGCGAAGAATATTACGCTGTTCAGGGATATGCACCATCGGCGATTCGTACAAAACGTCCTTCTTTAAGCTCAGTATCTCCGGCCGAGAAGACTCCCACGGAATGAAGGGACCAGCGGGAGCACCCGGCATCATCAACGATCGCGGGAGCAGGGGGGGGGGGGGA
>MEHQ01000585.1:135546-198211 GCA_008828725.1 Saccharina japonica
CGGGGGGGGGGGGGGGGGGGGGGGGGATACACTGGAGGTATCTCTTGAACCACGCTCGTCGGCATTGTACCCCGTGTCGCTGTCTTCCAGCACGTCGGTGATGGCGGCCACCATTAACTCGTTTCCTGGTCAAGACCCTCTTGCTTCGTAACAATCTCTCCAGATCGTCGTAGGCCGTCCCCTTAGCTCGCGATAAACAGCAGGGCGTATGTAGCAAGCACCGGACCGGTTAGGAGATGGGCCGTGTAATGCGCAGAGGACCGTACAACGCCCACAATTCTTGCGGCAGGCACTAGGTCAGGGGAGGGTACATTTTCTTTACCGCCTTTACGCCACCTCAGTCAGATGTTAGACTTAAACACCAACTGTTTTCGTAGAGTAACAAACACTTCCCGTGGCGATGAACATCACGAAAAAAAAAAAACACCGCAACACAATAATTCTGCAGATGAATATGGTAATCGCTCGGCCGGGTTGGCTTTGAGCTTGGCTGAAAATACAGGGCCTGAAAGGGGTCGCTCGACTCTAGCGATGCAATAGGTTAACGACTCTTCGCAGGAAATGAGAGCAAGTGGTTCTGCAAATCTTGGCGTGCTTGGTGTCGCTTGAAGGCGCTTAGGTGGCACTTAAAGGCGCTTACCAGGTGTCCCAAGCGACGACCTGTTCATGGCGGGCTACGCTAGGACCATGAACGCTATAGGGCAAGCATACGCGGCTGTATGTTGAATTTAGAAGGGCAGGCTGTAGTGAGCGGCGAGATGAATAATTTACCTAACACGTACGTGTCAACCGTACATAGAACAACCTAGGCATGGCGTAATGATATACTTAGCGAGAATATATACCAGGTATGCTACTTATTTCCACACAAGGGAACTGTACGGCATATCTCGTCAATACTCGGTAGCGTTGAGTACTAATGCGTTGAAGGTTACACCTCATTGGCACCCGGTAGGAACGTAAGCACGCGGCTAAACTACGTGCACGCGGTCTATCTGTGGTAGACATATATTGCAGTATACACTTGGTTAAAAAGGCGTATGGCTTGGTACTTGTTTTATTTTTGTGTAGACATACGTTTTGCCCGAGAAGGTGCCATCGGCATATTACCAATTCAGCGAAAATGGTAACCTCTGATATGTACTTATTGCATTATCAAATGTGTTCAAGCCCATTTGAGCGTGTATCAGGGCGTAGGTTACAACTATTCTTAAAGTTTTTGTGGTTGTTGTGCGGGAAATACAGAGGTTGCTGTTGTGTGGGAAATAGAGTGCCTCACGTGCAGAGCTTCAAAATAACCAGGTGATATCCCCTGCCACACCAAGCATTCGCATGAAATCCGTCGAGCTCATCGACCTCCACCCATCAGAAACCATCAATAATAGCATTGCTATGGGTCGGACAGCTAAAACTGGCCCGAAGTAGAGTGCATATAATCATACAGCCCAGATAGCCGAGAGCGTTTGCTGAATGCGCCCTCAAAGCTCACAAGCAGCACAACTCAGCATGTTGTATGTTCACCTGTTGCTGTCGTGTTCTACCTCGTGGGCCCAAGAAACCCACCTTTCAAAATTGTGTAATTCTTCTGAGCGAAGCGCCTATCAGCAGCTTGCGCCGAGGCTACGAACTAGCCCGTCCACCAACGACACCAATTGCCCAGATACTCCGCTAGCGCTAACGATTACATGCTTGAAAATACGAGCAATTAGTTTCCACATCCGACGGAGAGGATGTGAGGCGAAAGCTCCTATATTTTGTTAAACCTGGTGCCTAGGCGCTCCACGGCCAATATACATAACGTCTCTCCTTACTGCACCGAGCGCTCATACTTGGTTTTCCTTCAACAACTGTTGTCTCGCCCTTCAGACACGCCTGCAATTGGCCCCGCCGCGCTGTATTACCCGGAGCCCAGGTGTATAAGCAGTGAGCGAGAAGCAATTCTTAAACGCGCGTGTGACCACCGACGGTTTCATTCTAAATTACAACCTCAAAGAAGGCACACACACGATTCCTAGTGACAACTAACCAATATAGCATACATATTGGCGTTGTTGTGGTGCCACGATGAGAACGAAGCTCTTTTACACCAATTCGGACCCGGGGTTACATCAATCAGTAACGCAATCCGACCTCAATTAATCTACAGTAGTTCCACCGCATTTCGCTCACGATACTCGAAAGAAACCACCTTGGTGCACAAGGCACGCGCGCTGACATATCTACTTGGTGTCAATCACGAATCAAATATGGCGAAGAACGTTCGATGGCGGACTGGTGCAAACATAAGTATTTCAAAAGCAGCGCTCGTGCACAAGGCACCTCGGTGGCACATCTACACTCGACGCATGCTGCGGTGGAGACCGTTGCTTTCTTTCTGAGGATTCCTCGCTTGAGAAGGCCTACAATGCAATAGTACCTGGTAAGCAATAGTAACTACACAAAACTGATTTCGGAGTGAAACAAAAAGTGCTACCGGATGAACAATCGCCTGGGCAAACTACGTAGACAACGAAAAATGTTGTGAATAACACTAAAAAAACAAATGAAAAACAAATCCGACAAGTTTGGGTTAAGAAAGCTCCCGTCATTCCAAAACCGTTTCAGTCTAAACGTAGCACGCGTCGCTTGCTGATCATTGATGAACGGTGGCGTCCATACTGTCAGACTACAGCAAAAGGGAGGCAAATATGAGGCAGGACAGCTAACCCATACTTTGGTTTTGGTATTCGAGAGAGGGTGCTTTCGACACGAACGTCAAGACGCGCCCCGACTCTCGAATTTTCTTGTTTTCCTCTAAAACTCCCAGAGTGGCTCTCCTCTTGGCCTTTTAACTTGTCAGGTGTCTTGTACTGTACATTGATTGCACAATGAAAACGAGCCAATCCTAGTATTTCTTGTCCGTTGGAACGTAAGAAAATAAAACAGTCGGTGTACTGCTTGGTGGGTCGTTGGAAGACAAGCCTATGCCGCCCGCTCAGAATACATCCATGGCCTAGCGCCCGTATACCCCTCGCATGCCGCGTGTGCCCATACCCCTTACTGGCCAGAATCAGCATAAACTATGTTCCTACCCTACGGTGGCCCCGAGCGTTTTCCCGTCCAGTTGTCTGCCCGTCGAAGAACCAACGCCCTTAAGCCCTGGCGGCCAGCATATGCCGAAAGTTATTACTGCCGTGGCGAGGACGATTGATGTATACCTTTGGAAGGATCAGGGGCATCCTGCCACTCTGCAACAATGGAAACGGTCGGAGGCTATCACAAGGCGTGAGGCTCCGCCCATTACGGCCCCAAGCCTTTCTCTGGCCATTGCAACATCGAGTTTGCCAAGCTACACCACATTTCCTATGCCTCTTGTGGCCATTCCGTCATCTGTCGGCGACGACGACATCCAGGGGCGGCGCCACCAACCCCGTAAACCACGCACTGGGCGTCGAGCAGGTAACGCGATCACCGGGGAGGGAGGTTCCCAGTACGGCCGCTCAAGTTGCCGCTCTGCGGTGTCGATGCGTCGCTCTTTCTGACCCTCGGCTGGCGTGCTTCGTTTCAGCGGCCTGGGAAGGCTGGCCGTTTGTCGAACAAGGTGATTGGATTTCTCCAGCACTTTCGCTGCGGACTTCTTAAACCTGCGCGGCTTGAGATAAGGTTCCTGTCGAGTGGCGGCTATAAAGAATATCGGCCACAAAATCAGGATCAGATCTACGCGAAATGCATACACGATGGAAGGCGAGGAGCGGGAGGGGCGCGCGTAACACAGGTGGTGCGTGAAAAAGAAAGGGGTTTTGGGGAGGCATCGGGCGTCGCCATACCGTGCGCAAACCTTCTGACATAATGATAGGGGTGTATTTGCTATTTGTGTGACGATCCTCACTTGGGGTACCTTCTACATTTTCACCCACGAATTAGGCTTCAACAAAAAGTGAACCCTTAACCGGATGCCTAAATTTTTATCGAAAACGATAAAAATGAAAACACACACGATGTTGGGAACTTTTCTCAGTTGCCGTGGGTCGGACAACTAAAAGCGTCACTGGGACCATCATTGTGGCTCGGAGTCGCCTTTACCGCAATTCTGAATTATTATATAGGATACAGTATAGAAATCGGGGACGTGGTTGTGGCCCGCGTGTGGTTCCAGTGTTATGAGACCGGATATTGAGAAAAACGCCGAAAACACTACTTTCGACCCTAACCCTAACCCTAACCCTAACCCTAACCCTAACCCCGTCCCCGCCCCGTGAGCTTTGTCTCGAAAAAATCAGGCGTTTTTTTTTTGAAAAATTGGTCGACCACACTAAAAGGTATATAATAAAATATTCCCCGATTTCCATACTTTATCCTAGATAACAATTCAGTGGTGCGGTAAAGGCTACTGGTGGCTCGCGTCGAAACGTCTAAATTTCATCACAAGTATACAGCGAGTGGACATCTCAGCACTGCGCATAGAATGCCTGAGTCACGACCGCGCTTGACTGACAGCCGCAGCTTGTTGGCGACAAGCTCACCCTGGATACCGTGTTCTACCACATCCGTCTGTTGCGGAGGCTACTCGTCTTAATTCCAGAAACACCTCACTATGATGGAAGTCGTATTTTTTGTTTCGCGCACGATGCGTTGGACAGATTCCGACGTACGTGCCCAACAAAATGTCTGTACGACTTCCTGTTTTTCTACAGTACCCAGAACAACTATCAACCCCACTCTGACGGTGATAGGCTGTCCTGTCCGTGTGTTTGGTATAATCTTGTACGAAGGTAATTCACTGGTCGTATTATGTGTACGTTGTCACGGTTAGCTCACCCCAAAAGCCGCCGATGTTGCCAAGCATCTCCGCGATGTCGAAGGGGTCGATCTCGGTGACAATCTGGTACGAGTTCGGCTCTTGCTGTAATTGGATCGCCAAGTGGGCGTAAGGGTGCGTTATGTTTGCCTTTACCTGGTTGTTTTTGTTCGAGGAGGGTCATACAGTGCGTCGTTACAAACTACAAAAATCACGGTCGCATACAAGAAGACTGAAGGCTTGTATATGCGGGTCTTCGCACTGGTACAAGTAGTCTGGGGTAAAAAAAATTATGTAAGACACACAAGGCGCATGCTACGGTAGGTTCGGGAGGGGTGCACCGGAAATATTGTGTGAGACTCTTTACTCGAGGAAGCTCTCTATCCTAACAAAAACGCTGACAAAGCGCATGGTTAAGACGATCAAAGACACTACCTAGGTAGACAATCTCCAAATTTTGAACCTAAAATAGTACCCTTCCAACGATAAGCCATGGCCTATTAGATGATTCATTATATTAGGAGCTCCATGGGTCAAAAGGCGTGTGTCCAAAAGCAGCTACGTATATCTTAGCACGGGTCACAACCACGTCCTCAAACTCATACGTAGTACACCCGGGTTACTTCGACACGTACTAGGGCTGAGATACCCCCAATGTACACCCCTACAAGTGCACGCTATTAAACCATCAAAGTACCCCCCCCCGAGGGTACGGCTGGCTGAGCCGTCCAAATAAACGGCCTGGGAGAGAAGCGTGCCGTGGTATTGTGGTGCACACCTCTGTTGTCATCGTGAACAACCCGATCGAACTCACCTCATCTTTGTATATGGACGGCGTTACCGACACAGCCTTGTACAATCCGGCGTAATTACTCTCGAGTTTATGTTGCTCGGTGAGTCCGATGCCCTTGCGTCGATGAGGTGCCAACGCACGTACGCACCGGCACCAAACAACCGGGGGGGTAACAAAAAGCATTAGCTGTCTATGCTGGAGCGACCGGTAAACGCAGCTCAGAGAACAACGAACGGAAGAAAACCACAATCATTAACGTGCAGTGATCAAATAACCAAGGATTCGATAGGGGCGAGGGGGGTCTTGCACAGGTCCCCATTTGTCAGCCGCTCAAAGTCACTCGTGACCAGGTGAACACATTAATGCTATACTCCGTGCGTTATGGCTTGGCGCTATGGACGCCCATCGAACAGGTGAATATTACGCAGCGGTGACAAAACTGTTCACGTTCAACTTCGAGGGGGGTACAGATCCCATCTCCCGAATGAACCAAAAGGGGCAATGAAACGGGTGGGGAACGCGCCTGCCCTGGCACTAGTTTGAGTGTGAGCACAGTTTGGAGGGAGTGCTAAGCTACGACATACCAGGAACGCGCAAGATTCTCGCGAGCACCTCCTGGCGATAGGTGCGTTGACGCGCCTTTCCGCACGTACCATGTATGTGAAGATGTGGCTGTCCGATTCGCTTGTGATGCAGCTGTAGGAAATCTGGACCCCGGGTGACGTGGCATCGGTTTCAGGATCGTGAAGAAATACATACACCCATTCCCTGCATACAAAGGAGGCGGTGGTGGTGCACGGCGTCGTAAATCGGGCTGCGCACCCCATCCAAGCGTAACCGCCGCCGACATCACGAAGCGATGCTTTGCCTTCACGACGACCTTTTTGTCTACGGCGAGCGATCACCGTTATGGCCGATGTCTACCTGACAGCACCAGCCATTTCCAGAACGAATATATTATAAACGTGTCTGGTCTACATATGCTGCATGATATCAAATCGTTGCGCAAGTCGACTCAGAACGCTCCCACCCCCTCCCCCCCAGGGGATAGTACTCATGAGGCCTGCCATGGTCGGTGTCTCAATGACTTCGCTGAGCGCCCCAGTATTGGCGAACCACACCCCTGGGTGGAGGAGGCTGCATAGGAAACTATCAACAGACATTTATCGCCAAGCCGAACTTGAATATACGTAGACGGGGCTCTTAACCTATTGAACACTGGGTTCCATATCAGGTTCAATTTTGAAGCCGTGGATACATGTAGGGTCTACGTCGTGCGGAACTGCAGTACTCTGCGCGGAAGCGGTGATATGGTAGTGGCCCTTTAAGAGTTGTTTGAATTGCATACAATGTACCAGGTATGCATCAATGCATCTAAACCAATGTCAGCGAAAACATGGAAACTGTGTGTGAATGAAGCGAGGTACGTCGGTAAAACGGCGGATTGCCATCAGTTTATTCGCACGACTTTCAAGTGTGTTTCACAAACCTGGCCCCCTGGGTTCTGTCCGAATAATCAAGGGAAGACGTCTTCCGTACTGGCATATTGTCGGTCTGTTACAATATCTGTCTACATCGTTGTGTCACAACCGGATCGAAGGTTGGCGGGTCCTATACTTCACACAAAACAAACCGGCACGATAATAAGCTGATTAATGCTAACTCCTCTCGATCGGTTGTCTTGCTGAGACATTTGACTTCGCGTCGATGTCGACCGTTAAGTCATCTACTAGCATAATTGTTCAATTTCGAAGGGAGAACCCTCGCGGCAAAGTTCTCACTTGTGAGACTTCCACCGCTCTCCGTCGGGAACGCAGGTAGTGGACGTGCCCGCGCTGCCACCTGGATACCAGTACATCTGTCCGACGTTGTACATACAACGTAGCAGCGGGATCGGCGGGGTCGGGTAGATATATGAACAAAAATCCCGTGCACGGGGTACAACAGAAGAAGTGGACAAAAAGCCCGTGCACGTGTTATACGCGTACATAATTATCGTAACCATACATAATTTGGAAGAACTCGTGAGCCACACATACCTGAAAGTATGTATTCTCACGTACAACGACAGTGTACGGTTTGCTGATTGGTCGAGTACTCGCATATAGGGACGAGGGGACTAATGACCACTTGTTTATCCGTTGTTCGTTCTTTGTTCGACTGCTACCCTGACGCAATAGCCTGGAAACGTTGAAACCTACCGGTATACGAGTACCATACACCCAACTCACGTCCAAGAGGAAGTAGTCCAAGTAGTGGCTAGCTTGCCGCTCTTCCCCCAGAAAAAGCTTTACTTCTGACGTCTTGAACTCTATGCACCAGCCGTTCTGTTCAAAACAACACGGTCGTCGGGGGTGTACCACGGTTCGTCTTCGCCAGTATTTCGCCAGGCAATAAAGCTTCTAACTATTGCTACGAGCGATGGCGAGATTCAACTTTGAACTGTATCAATTTGGCCAAATTGCGCGCGCAGTAGTGCCACGGCAGGAGTCAAGTTTTGAGTTTATATATACCCAGGTTCTACCGCGAGGAGCCCAGGTGACAGGGAACAACACCCGTACCGTGAAGACTTGCTCGGTGCAAGCTACGCTCGCGCGGTAAAGGTGAATATGCGTATAGGGTACAAACGCGCCTTACCATCTCGGTCAGCTTGCCAGCGGCCGACACCGCTTGCTCATACTCCCCACCAGGATAGAAAATCGCGCTTGATTGCCCCCCTTCGGTCATCATGGAGGAGTCCAGGCACTCCTCCTCCAGATCTTGCGTGTCGCAGCCGAATGTGTCGTACAGGCACACCCACGTGTCTGGAAACGCGTACACCTCGTTCTAGATGCGAAAGGCGGATCGCAGGGGGAGCGAAATAAATTCCGGAGAAGTGTTGTGGATGATTGTCGCTGCTGCACGTGCGGTAGAAGCCACGTGCACATGTCGTACACCTCGGAGGTGTACACGCATCTGTATATGTATAGACACTGACTCAGGTCCATGTATAAAATCGTTTTTTACACACCCTTACCCTCTTTGGTGTTCTTGCAACAATATATCAAAGTGTGTCTAGCAGCCATACATTTCAGCTGATGGTTTGTGCATAGGTTTAGTAGCGGACTCTCTCTGCTGGAGCGGTAATTCATTGGTGCAATCATAACAGTATTACAGTACCGCTTGCAACATTTATTAACGGGGAGTCGACAAGTAACCCTACCTCATCGATTGCTTTATCGGTCGCGTTTCTGAGTCGTCTGGCCTCTACTGGCTTCTATGTACAGGTGATATTTTCATGCTTTACTGTATGCATCACGAGCCATTCGCAAGGGCAAGCTGGGCCAGGAGGTGTGCAGGCGGACCGAGCAAGCGTCAGGGTGGTGCCACAGGACAGGGTGAGTCCCAATGGACATGCGCCGAGTTCGTCTTCGAGACTGCTCTATTGCACATCGAGTCACCGGGAAATAATGTGACAGCACTATTTTAGGAAAGCAAATGCCTCCAACCGCTTTGCGAGGGAGTATTGTCCACCCTCGCTACAGGGTTCAATAGCCACTGTGGGGAGCCTCTTGTCGAGCTCGGGGCGGCGAAGGCAGTATTGTACGTACGCCAAACTATTACGACAACCACACAACCACAGGCAGGGCATAGTATAGAGTGAGGCACGTGGCCTGACACGATAAGCGTACAACCCGGGAACGTACACATTTTCTTCCATTAAAATTGACAACATATATCCGTCGACCATGTGGCAACCTTTGCAGAGAGAGGGTAAGGAAACGTGATACACACAGACACCACAACACCAAACCAAGCATCAACAACTCCAACAACAACCATTCATAAAAGCAAAAACAACAACAACAGCAATGGCAACAACGCAAGTAGCAGTAATTGCAGCAGCACCACGACCACCAACAACATCAACACCAACAGCAACAACACCAACAACTGTAACGGCGACAACCATATCAGCAGCAACGACAACGACAACAACAACGGCAGCGACAATAACGGAAGCAACAGCAACAACAACAGCAACGTCAGAACCAACACAGCTTTTGGAAAACCGCAATGCAGTGTTTCCATGGTGAAAAACGCGTACGTCGTCAAATTCCTCACCGAGAGCACGAAGGAAGTACTCGGGTTGTTCTGCTTCTTGGAGGCATCGACAAACATCCATACCGTATCTGCTCGAGGACGAGGTGCAGGAGGTAGGCGATGCGCAAGTGTCAGAAGCAAGAAATGTTCCAGATGCCTGTATAACCTCTCTACCAGGCACAGTACAGGACACCTAATACTAAACTAGACGTCTGGCCCAGGCTGGATTTCTTGTTAGAGAGAGGGTGCTTTTACACCAAACTTCAAGATAACGACCACTGAATTTGTTGGTTTCCTTCCGAAGCTCAGCCTACTGGCTTTCTTATGCGCCTGTTTCTCTTTGTTATGTAACCTGTACTGTTTAACGCTGGACCGCGTACAGTACAACAGCAAGTAGTACCGAACCCTCTGATTGCCCAGCACACGATCGCACCTGTTCTTGTGTCGAAGATAAAAAAGGTTCCAGGTACGCCTCTCGGTAGGTACACGTATTATCAATTTCTTTCCAGATGCTTTGCTAAAAATGGCTCAAGCCACCTTTCAAATAGGGGCCGTTTGCCAAGTAAGAAAGATTCTCCTAGCTAACAACCTACACGTGTCTCCAGCGAAGACTGCCACCAGCGGCGTGATGGTATCGATACTCACTGGGTTATTGCAAACTGCGTAATTCCCACCACAAAACATGATTCCGCGAAAGGGTCGTGTTTTGTTTGAACCCTCTGGCCACCTGCTCCCAAACGCCCTGTGCCAGTCTTCCGATTCAATTGAGCCATTTACAGGCAGGATTGAAGAAACAAATAAGGCAGGCCACATAAAGATGTAGCTGTAATATTTCAGCTAACAAGACGTACGATCGGGAGCTTCCTCACCCGAGGGACGGCCAGGAAGCATTTTCTCGTATTGCAATATCTAGTAGTGCATCTATACAATGCTCAGGAGTCGCCGGTAAACCTATATGTGGCTTTCACCTGTTTTTCTTCGAGTATGTCTGGGCCGGTACGATATCCCTCGTTGTATGAACTTAAACCGGATTGGGTGCTCTTGAAGCAGATACACCGCTGTACGGCATTAGTAATATATTTTGCTCTTATACAAACATGTTTTGTCTCTTTGTATACAGCGCCCCGCCTGCCGGTCCAACCTTGCTTCCATAAGGTACACACAGCAATGGGCGCCCGACTACAAGAAGTATCCGCTCTGAACCAGGCCGATGCGTTGTCGTGGCATCCTCCTTGAGCATACAAAGGCTACTACTCGCGTAACCTGTTTGTATTTCGGACTTGGGATGTAGCGCTCGCCGACGAGAACTTCTTAACTAAATTACATTACTGTACGAGTAGCGTTTCCAAATTATTTAAAGCCTCAGTTTCATACTATAGTGGGGCCGGCGTGCCCTTGGCTTTCTTCCGATTCCACGTAATGAATAGGGGAGAATGGCGTAGCTCGTCACTCATGCGTCAATTCAAGTAACACATATGTGGCTTTCGCTTATGATTTATGAGTATGTACCCAAAGTATCTATCAGTAACAGTTTGCCTGTTCTTCCTGTCATGCAGTGTGGGTCGAAACAAAATGACAGCTCCTTTAGGCGGAGAATGGTGGGGACATCCCGTCGTGAATAGGAATAGAACGTTTTGAGTGTAGCCCGGTGTGACTGCGGTGATGCTCTATAAACTGGGGGTATTTGCCCTGTATCGGCGTAAACGGGGTATGCCTTGGCAGTATCACCGTCCATCTGCGAAGGGCACACAGCCCTCTCGAGTCACCCTCATCAACTACCGGGGCGCAACGTCTGGATGGAGTTTGTTTCGCAGGCCAAAATCCAGGGATCTCCGCTACACGCCCGTAAAAAATCCAAGAATGCAACAACAACAACAACAATAATAATATTGGCAGAATCCATACCGGCATCGGCAAGTTGACGTATGGTTGTTCATGTTATGTCAGCGAACAATTATATTGGTACGAGTATGTACCGGCACCATGTAGCTAATGTTATAAGGATTACCCTGGGCTGGGTAATCGATCGATCTTTTACCCCTATAGCTCAGCAGGTAATATCCTCACATTTGACGTCGCCGAGGACACGGGTTCGAATATCACTTCGAACGTTTCTTTTTTCAGAAACGCTTGCGCGTGCGTCCCCAAATAACTCGTCTCCCTGGTTCCCCAGGTATTGAAACGAAGCGGGTAGGTCAACGTACGGCCGTATACGGTACCGACGTCCCAAATATCCCGCCGTTCAGAGGGGGGGAGAGTGTTATAAGGATTACCCTGGGCTGGGTAATCGGCCGATCTTTTACCCCTATAGCTCAGGAGGTAATACCCTCACACTAATGCGAGACCTACGGCAGCGGATCCGCAGTGTTCCTCCGTTCTATATAAGTGAAAACAAATTAAAGCATTGAACTACAGTACGTGGTATACTTCTGAATGAATAAACAATATTGTTCTCCGCCTTGTTTACTTATTATTTAATTAGGTGTGTGAATGCACAGCGACAATCAAGGGCCTGACTGGTATCAGTAATTACTGACTCGTAACACAATCTCGATACCCCAGATGGCCGTCGTCTGTACACCACACATAAAGCGTGTGGGTGCATTGTTATTGTCCTGATTGGCGCCGTTTTCGTTTCCAGCTTGTTGGTGGCCGATATTCACCCATCACTAAGTACGAAGAGTGACGAAAATCGTATAAACATTATTATCGTGTCCCTGTTGTGTCGAAATATATTAATCCACACAATTATTAGCTCAAGTAAGTAGCTCGTTGACTAACTTCGTCTACACTCCTTACCCTTCTTATTTGTGTTTGATTTTAGTAATCGCTCGTGTGCCTCGTAGTTGAAAACTACAGTAATATAAAAACATATACACACTTATATAGGGGACCATAGTACATATATAGGAAGTATATAAATATGTGCGTATACCAATGATAGGTTCCTACAGTAGTATTATCTGGCTGCAAGTTATACGGGGTGGTATACTCTATATCGTGGATATCGAAGGCGAAAACTAAGAAATGTCTTGAAATAATTCGGATGATATATATATACACCTATGGCCTAACGTGCCTTTTGAAGGCCCAACACAATAAAGGCTCGTCGGCCAATAACGCCACTGCTTGCCCCGCGCACTATACGAGGGTGCCGTTTAAAGAGGCCACCTTCTGTGGACGATCGCCGACCTTGCCTCCCACTACCTGTTCATTGATCGAGTATTTCGCTTTGTTCTCTAGTACACCTCGAACCTTAAAATTAAGCCGTACACCCCTTGGCAGACTGTCGCTTTTGCAGCATCGGCTTTGATTCTACCATACCATATATTGCCGATGGCGGGCATACCCGGAACAATGGCGGGTTTCAGTGCACCGCGGCGGATCTCCCCGCGTACTGTCTACCTAGTTCAAAGTGTAAACTAAGCAACCTCATTTATTAAACTTAATGAATGCCCTTGGTGGTATGGCCGTGGTGCCTGAGTGACTGACTCACATGATATAATGCCGAAAATCAAGATCATCCACAGGGCGACGGCCCGCTTCTGATGTTCTGAAACCACCTCATCTGGCCTCCTGCGAACATGACGAGCAAAACTCGCGGTTGTCAGCGGTGATGATATTCATAGTAGGCCGTGACGCCTGCTGCTGGTGATCATAAAGCCTTGCACACACAAACGTCGTATCATACCATGCCAGACACCGATCGGTAGACCGGCATGGTGTAAGGGACCAGGCGTAAAATAGAACGCACCCCGTCCAGGAAAGTCGGTGACCATACACAAGTAAAGTCCACGTCAACCAAAATAATCGCATCCGGTGGTAGCTGCGACATGTTAATGGCGCGCCCGCCTCTACCCGAAATACTCACCACATCGAGGTTGTACAGTAGTAGTCTGTATAGCGCAAAACAAGGCGAGATTGACTGGGGCGCAGACAGTGCCTCGGGCGTTTTAGGGCGCACTGGCCTTGAAAGGGCCAGTGGAAACAGGGCCAAAACCCGAGACCATCCAAGAAATCGAGTTGAAAACGTCTGGGCTCGGAGGGGGTCGGTTCGTGTTTGCGCCGATCTACCCGGGGCGATATACAACCAGGCAGAAATGAACAAGAACGCACCCAGTACTATACAGTATTTTTACCCGGCACGAGGGACAATGACCACCACCAGTTGAATATAAAGTAACATGGTTGACTCGGAAATGGACAAAAATCTTCCTAAAACGTTGTACTATGTTTATTGTTGATGATTATGGCACACCCAACCAATCGTGAACCTGTCCAGAACATAGAAAACCCCAACAGCAGCGCCCACATTGCTCTTGTCGGCATGCCTGACCTTTAGCAGTGCCCAAATCGTCGACATCGGCGCCGAACACTGGTACAGCATTTGAGCGTGGATAGTTTCAGGTTCGTGATTCGGACGAAGTAAATAATGTATAGACATGCATAGTATGTATGCTGAAACTGGAGAGACGCACCCTGTCTGCCATAGGAATTCGGGACTGACCTAACATACGACGTTCATTCTCAAGGGGTGGCGTATCTTTTGCGTATACGAGAGTCGTAAGTACCCGCCCAGCTGCTTCTCGGGTCATCGAATAACATTGAACAGGAACTTACGTCCGTGACTCCCTCATTACACCGATTTTTAGTATTTAGGTTCTAATGTCAATTGGTAACTCGGATCACTGCTATAGGTTGTCGAATTTTTCTTTTTCGCCTGATTAATCTGTCAAACTCGTGCCGACTCTGGGTATGAAAACAAGTATCTGACACCAGTAGCTAACCCGAACGCTGCAAAACAACACCCGAAATTCTCAAACACTCAATAAAGTGTCACGGTTCCTTTTTTTCTTGTCTGTAATGGGGGACCATAATATATTAAAAAATAATTAAAAAACAACAGCTGTGAGCTCGAGGATTTCGTCGAAACTCATCTTTGCTAGCTGAGTGTAATATATAGGGGACCTACAACTACAATAAACACGTACATGTTTTCCTTCTTTTAGTGAAAATATCTAGCCCTAGTTACTATGGTCCTCCGTAGTCGAGACCGAAGAGCCCCTCTGCATATTGTGTTGTTTTTGTTTCACCACAAAACCAAACTCGACGACACCGCATCCTCCTATTAGTGCTGGATCTCGTTTTGCCCGGTATACGCACTGATAACGTGGAGGGCTCTGTGGGCAGTCCAACTCCAAGTCGAGTTTGCTCGATTTCTGCCAACTCGTTTTCATCGACGCCAGGAGACACAGAAAAATAAATTATTACGTTTTCGCCGGGATCAGAATCCCCGACAGACGCGTGCTTCGATAGAGGTATAAGGTATACCTTTTTTTGGCTGAAACGTTTTCTGAATGATCGGGTTCCTTAACCCAAAATCGTCGGACGTTTATTCGGCGGGTGTTTGCAAAATGTTTTGTCGTTTACTTGGGCCATGGGATTGTTCATGGGGGGTACTAGCACTCTTGCCCCCCCCCCCAAAAGCAGTTTTCGGGTGGGGTATAAAGTTCTCCAAGTGACCACCCTCAGAAAAAACAGGGTGCACCTGCATGCAGGCTATCGTGGCATACATAGACATGTCGACAATACGCCCGGCAGGGACGACAGGCGGGTAATGGTGTGTAGCAGTTTTTCCATTATCCCCGCTTGTAGTTTTGGTTGAAACATCCAGACATGCCGGAGAAACAAATGATGCCGTCATGTACGTCTGGGTGTCATTCATGACGTCATTCACACCAGGAAGAAAGTTATTTCGATATTCCTCGTGCTGAAATCTGCACACAGGCCGTTTGGTTCAGCGAGTACTTGACCGTAAACACCAGCACCAAGCTACAGCAGTATCATTACGAGTACACGTGGATATCTGTTCAGCAGGCCCAAGTATTGTGAATGGAGTGATACATATCGGTCTTAAGACTGCCACCATAATTACGATAGGCCGCGTGTAGCAAATACCTCAGTGTTGGCAAATGAAAGCAACAATATAAACAAGGCCCTTGACATGGATTCCCTGTTAGCAGTATGAACCCAGAACAACTCGTAGACTAGTGGACTCGCTGGACCAGGGGTGGTGGGCATGTCGAAAAAGCAGAATGGTCAGGGGTAGGCTGCCATGCAGGCCACAGACCGCCCTCGGACCAACACGTAAAGGCCGAACGAGTCACATCGTATCCCTCCACGGCCCTCTTGAGTCGGCCTGCCGTGCGTAGTGCTCTGGGTGGAGAATCAAGACAACTACTGATCATGCGCTCATCACTCCTCAATAACTGCCTCCAAAATGTCTGGCTCCAAACTTTGTGCCAAACCAGTGAATTCGCGTTGAGATCAAACCACTAAAATCGGGTTTCCCAACGCGTTCATCAAGAACCTCGCATGGCACTCGCGCAGCTACCGATTTTCCCTGACCAACCCTCTCCCCCCGGAAAACGTCTGCATCCGTCCCTCGTAGTTGTTTGCGTAGTGTTCATTCGCCGGTTCCTACCCTCGATCCGGTCGAGAAACATTTTAATAAACATAGCGTATATTATATAGAATAGCGAATAAACCGTACAACCACTGCAGTAGCGGCACACCAACACAACTTGAACCCCCCTGAATTAGTTTGTAAAATTAACCAACATTCGGCAAGAGAACCGGCGCACACTACCATATCATAGAAACCCACTGCAGCTCGATGACCGCTGCCTAGTCGACACAGGTTTGGGAACGAACCACCACTACGATTCGGCACCCGCGCACCCGCTTCCGTGGTTGAAGTACGTGTGGGCTCGGGGAAGTCTTCCGCGGTACACAGCCAGCGTAGGATTCTCCCGGTACCTGTCGTGCTGTGGACGCGCGCTCAGTACGGCGTTTCAAAGCAGGGGATTTAGTCACCGTGGTTAACTCACCGCGCCTACACGTACATTTTGGCATGGTAACCCGTACCCCTCAAGACCTTGCATCTATATTTTCAGAATGCTGAACCATTGTGACGTTCACCGCTATGCCACTGTCCGCAAGTACTTGTGGGGTGTGCCACCGAGCTGCGACGCATGATAAGTTGAATACGTAACGTCCGCCACCATGGGGGCTACGACTTCGACCGCAGAAAATGGTTGAAGAACCATCAGGGCTGGATGTTCATGGGCAGGGAGGCTTTCTGGGATCCCTCGCGACGAAGAGTCCACCGCGGGAAACCCATTCGGCATTGCCGTGTAGTAACCTTTGTAAACATGGGCGCAAATAAGTTCCTTTTCCTTTTACCTTCCACTCTAGAAGTGGTGCGCAAGGCTGGCTTGAATCTCCCCGCACACAAACAAGTACAAACGATAGACACGTGCCGGTTTAACGATCATATACGTAACTTGCTAATATACATAAAGGTCTTCGGTGTTTTCACTAAAATAAACCAACGAAACCACGTCCTCCGCTTATCTCTACTGAACGATGGGCAAATTAAAAACGTAAACGGGAGCCTTACCAACGCCGTGAGAAGCATCACGCTTTTCAAACGTCAGCAAAATCACCACGCCGACGACCATTAACACAATGCATTGTGATAACCTCTCGCACGCCGAACAGGACCGATTCAACCAGCACCGTGTCGCCAGCTTCCTTTCCATTTCGGATAATTTGACTGCTCTGCTGGTAAATAAATGTAAACATGGCGCACGCGGGCCCCGTGGTAACGGACTAAACGTGGCATAGGCAGTTGGGTTCTACATCACTCAAGGATTACTAGTGAGGCACTCTGCACCACACCTGAGGCAGTCACAGCTGAGCACGACGCCGGAACAATGACTCAAGCTCTGCGTCGACTGTGGCCGAGACACCCCTGAGTTAACTCACACACCCTTCCCCACAGGAAGCCCGGGGATATCCAGCATGTCAGACCATGGACTTCAGAATATACTGCTCGTATTACAAGACCATTACCTGACCTGGCTGTCGTGGCGGATCATATGGGTGCGGGTTGCACGATCGATCCCGACATCAATACCGGCGCCTACATAATCTGCATCAGCCGTGGTACAGTGAGCAACTCCAAACGCGGCTGCGCCGTTCCTGTCGACATCCATAAGGAACAAAATAAGCCCACTGGACAGAAGAAAACTGGAGCAGGGGGTGACGCTGGGTAGGAGATATGTGTTGTGTTGAAGACAACTACGCACAGGGACGCTGCTAGTTAAATTCGAGAGGATTTACATCGACACACGCGTAGCATACGCACAGTGCCTGTGGTGAACGGGTAACCCCGCCCCGATGACACGAGCAACAAATCCCGTTGCTCGGTTTGAAAACGAGTTTGGCGAGGTAATCATCTATCACCTTGAGAACTCAATATCGGCTCGTGAACTTCAATCAGCGACGGCTAGGTATCACCGTCATGAAGGCTGCCTCAAGAAAGGGTCGCCGGGCGTTTCCCCTCCAGGACCGTTGCAAAGGAATAGCCTCAAATCGCCGGAAAGGAGTTATTCCGAAGATCCCGGAGTCCTTGCCGCGACAGTCGCGACATGTTGTCGCCCAAATGTCTTTTCGAAATCGGGCGGCAACACAATCGTGCTTGATTCCCAAGCGATGATATCTTCTGGAATGGCGGCATAAGCGTAGACAGTGTCGCGTTGTCATTAAGGCTGCTCGGACTTCACTGCTGGGGTCGCTGCAAATCTCCGTCGTGTAAGACCGCGCAAACCTAAGATTGAGGAAGCTTCACTATCGTCGCCTGGGTCAACAAGCTGCCATCTCTATCGCCTTGGGTCGCATCCGCTTGACGGCAATGTTGTGTTTAACGTAACACCATACCCGTCTCCTTTGTAAAGCATGGGGGCTACAAACGTCTGCTGGTTGGTCATATTCGAAATCAAATATCTGATCGTTGGGGTCTCGTTATTGACTGAATACAGTTGCGGCAACGTCTAGCTGCAAAACACATTTTGCCTCTGTTTAACGCGAAAAACAATGTGTGCTATGCTTTTTCACCCCGCCCGCCCCCCCCTTGTGACGTTGAGCATTGCTGGGATGCCACATGGGGGATAACCCATAGGGTACCATCATTTACTCCATGGAGTGCCCCATGAAACCAACGTATCCTACGGGAGACTTAAGACCGAAGGGGCATTGTATGGGGTACCTGGCGTACATCATGGGGCACATGCATCCAAAGGTATATACCTGGTATACATTATGTAGTACATCATCAGGTGTATTTACTCCATCGTTCAACAAGGGGTGCAACAATGCGGTGTTCCTCAATGGGCATCTACGAAAATGCATACCACCCACTCTTTGAGCACCACCGCAACATGGCCGTAAGAACCAACGATATGTCCCAGAAGAACCATGCCATATCGTGTGCCAGGGATGGCCTCTCAAGAAATGTTGTCGACTATTAACCTGTAGACATTTCTCTAAACAGGTATAAACGATTTGGAAATAGCGCAAAGCGATTTGAAAACATTATCTGTTTTTTTACGTTTCATACAACCACTGCAAAATAACGAGCTGCTCCAGGTCATTCTAGCTTACTATCTCATGCGAGAACGTACTTTATATTACAACATTGTTTTCGTGTACGTTACCCTCCCGGTTCAACCGTCCGGTCGGGACACCAGCATCATTTTAGCGAAATCCGTGTTGACTGTTTTGTTCTTTGGCGATGCCGCCAGGTACTAGGCTCCAGCGCGTGACACAAACAGTTTGACCAATTTTGCTAGTGTTTTATGCTGCTTCTTCGCGACATTTTCCGTTCACCAAAATACCCCGGCAATCGCTTCTCGCTTCCGACGAATGTTGTCTGGCGCGCTCGATGCCTTTACGTACTCCGAAAGGAAACTGGCCCGCGGGTGCGGGTTGTGTTTGCCTGTGAGGAGCTCTTGCTTTCTGAGAGTCAAGTTCAAACGTTCAGTTGGGGGTAATTTACTTGTCAAATTGCGTGGCTTATAAATTTCGACCTCCTTTTACCGCTGCAGGGCCCAAATTCGAGGTGTAGAACTTTGCTAAGACGAAGTAGACCGCCAACTTGGAGGCAGTCACAACCTGCTGTGAAATATACAATATTACGAGCCACCGCTCTTGGCTCTGGCACGAACGTGCCGAAGGTCCAAATCCAGCGTGTCTAAAATCGCGGTACCGTTTGGCTGACATCTCAAACGGCGGTAATATTGGATGAAAATAAGAAGTATCTTCGAGAAGAGCTCTTTTCCAGGGCGTTGGGTAACAGCCGTGACATGTCGGCAAGATAATTGTAAGCTAATTTCTTCTTAAGAACAGAGTTATCACGGTGTTCCTGTATTTGAGTTTTCTCCTCTCACCAAAGTACACGGATTAAGTGGTAACTCCTGAGTTGAAGGGAGAAACTTCCAGTTACGTTGAAATCAAAAGCAAACGCGGGACAGTGTTTAGACTATGAATTACATATGATTTAATTTGGAAGAAAATCAGCATTAACGAGGAAAGAGCCATGACGCTACGAACACCTTTGTAAAATATTTTCGTACATAATGATGCCGTGATCGCCGGAAGCTACGCTTAGGGCGTGTCTTAACTCAATTCGACCGCTTTGACTGACTGGAACGGAACGAGACTATTCTCGTTCGTTCGTTCCAGTCCTTGCTGTTTTTGCGGTTTGTATCCGATCGACTTCCTAGGCACCCGATCCTGGAACAGGCCGCAACAGAAAGTAACCCATTAAATGTGTCTCTGGATTGTTCAGCTGGACTCTAGCGCCGGGGTACCGTCACGCAGGCAGCAAGTGCTCCTGGCACAGTGAATAGCTTCACACCCAAATAGAGCGCCTGACATGCCTCAAGTCAAGCAGTGTGAGCCGTCCAAATGGCACCCTCGGGACGAATTTAGAATATAGATTATCGCCGTCGCGGCTCGACGAGGTATCCTGGCGCTTCAGTGAACATCGGTCCCGCAGTTTTGCTATAAAGATATCGCCACAGTCTCGTTCTCCACCAAGGATTTTCCCTCGTGAGCCTCCTGTACAGGCCATGGCCGTATTTCGTGGCTCCTACCGCAGGTGAGGCCTATGGTGTCTGCACGTGCTCCATCGCGTGCTTTCGTGCCATCTCATTTTGCCCCACACCCTTGTGGGCCTCCCGGCAAATATCGCAACCAGTTGCAACACTTCCAGCATCAATCAACTGCCATAGATATCGTTCCAAGTTGGCCGTTCGGTCCCGCTGAACAAGAATTACTGTTTTGACAGATACGCTTCCTCTTTACAATTGTACGGACAAGGTGGGAACGCTTGGAATATGTTCGCTTGGTTTTTCCAAATATCCAATCAGCACCACTTATTTAGGGAAATAATAGTACGTTCGTTCCGTTCCAATGCCCGCGAAGTGAAGTTAAGACACGCCCTTACTCTGAAACCTTTGCGTATGCTACGAAGAAAGGAGGGGTTGAGGGGCAATTAAACATTACGGCAGCGGCTGTGTGGAGAGTAGGCTACTTGCAATACTTAGCATACATGTTAAATAGAAGTTAGGACAGCCATCGATGCCCACAATGGGAGAACTGCGTCCCTTTTCGCGGGCTTGAAATGTCGAAGGATGTCAAAACGCTCCCACCTAACTTGATTCCCCAACACCCGCACAGGAATCCTGCATATTTCCGAAGTCTCACGCTTGTCACTTCTACGAAAGCAACGGTCAACTCCACCCTATATTCGCGTACCGTATACCGGTGTGCTATTGTCAGCAATGTTTGTTTCTGATATACCACCCACACAATCGCTTGTTCAAGGTAGATCCATTGCGGTTGTTCGTCTGAAAATATCACCCAATAAATTATTCGGCATCGTCAGTAGCCTAAACGAACTCGGTTCGGTCTACGTCGCATCATGCCATGTTACAAGTTGGGATGTAGAACCTTGAGTGTTACACCAAATACGTCCATGCCCTGTGACGTCAAACGTCAACCAATATATCGTATATTGCAGTCGGGTGTATGACATCTTTGTTTGCGACGAAAATATACAGTTTTTTGTGTTGTGTTGTTTTTTGTCCATCCTATTTATTATCTTCGCCCTTCTTTTCTCTCTCCCTCTTTAGTTGTGACTCAGATCTGGCATCACTAAGTAGGCTCTTCTCCCCCGTCCCCACTACGGTACGTGCCTTGCATTTTTATCGCGAGAAGACTTCAGCACCTTCTTCCCTCGTCAACTTGCGTCGGATTCCGTCTACACACGCCACGAAGGCGCTCTAAGCAATTGATTCCTTTTGATTTTTTTTAAATATAGTAAACATCTTACCCCGGTGGGATTCGAACTTTTGTACCAATATGTCAGTAGCCTTGGAAGCTGACCCCTGGTCTACCGGGGCAAACAGTACGGGGTACCGCGTATAACTGCCTGTGGAATGGTATTGTACCGAGATGATCAAGTGCTGCCACTCCCCACCTCGATCACTCTACTCCACTCTACTTTGTTTTCTCCATTATTTTCTCCTGCTTCTACTTCGCTTTTGATCTCTCCAATCAATCTTCTTCCCACTATAAACACATACACGCCTTTTAAACAACGAGTTTTCTTCTTGTTCACAAGTGATGTTCACAGACACTTCGGCACCACTTCTGATATCTCTTCACAGACACAGAGCCTTGACCCATCGTCATTCGTTCAAGTTATGCGCCTCGATCTTGGTCTACTCGCTGACTGGCACGACGGAACGACGTCTCCCGGCGAGCTCGTCACGTTTCAAATGGCAAACAATACAAACTATTAAAGTGAGGAGGAACACGAGTTTTCGACCAAACTCAGAGATCGGCATCAACACGTCAGACTCGACATCGACTTTCAATTAAGTTTGTTCGACAGGGTTACTACAGGGACGACTGCTTTCACACCTTCACGCACGAAGCAGGCAAATATACTACTGTCGCGCATTCACGCTGGTAGCAAGCAAGAGTGAGGAGTCCGGTCTCGTACTTTCAACATTGATGTCACGCCGTAAGTGCAAACCCATGCCCCACGATTGTTTATGTGACACTGCACGCTTAGCTTTGTTTGCCCTACTAGCTTGAAGCTGTAAGCGCGAAACACGCCACACAACGATTTCTGCTCGTCACACGCCAAGATAGTTTAAGATGCTAATTACATGCCGTAAGCCACAAAGCACGGTACAAGACCACTGCTTCTACGTGATCCCAACAGCTATTAGGTCCGAGTCGGGTTTACGCTATTCATACGCGCGTTGTCGGTGTTTGAACCGTTTGTTCCAACTACCAAGCGAAGTACGTACACTTAGATTTATCCTCGTGCAGTTTCGACGAGCCGACCTACACGCGCTGCAACACACAGCCGAATCGATGACGGTCTGCTACTCCACGTAGCATCGAAAGAACCACCTCCAGCCTATACTTAGGCATCTATATCCAGCAACGGCTTCACGCTTTCACGCAGAGGCTCGAGTTTGGACTCGAAATGAACAATCATCCTTGCCAATATCATTTGGCGTTAAGACCAATATGTGCTGTGATACGCAGCAGGGTCGTTGAGAATCAACTGTTGTCGCTACATCTGCTACTATCAACATGGAACAGGGGCCACACCTGTTGCTAACAAGGAGCTAGAACCTCTGAGTTCTCGACGTTGACGACGTTCGCGCTCCAATCGATTCTACTCGACATAAGTTGTTCGTACAACGTACGACAAGGACCGTCGCAGATGAGACTTAAGCGCTCGAACTCATCGTCGTTCGGGGCGACAGATTTGGCTCGAAAACCAACAACCAAGCGGAACTGCGACAGTACCTCGGCGACATCGACGTCAGCTCTTCCATTCAAACGCGGAAGGCTACGGGCATCGTTAGGCGTGAAGGTCACAGCCTTTGGTGCGGACAGCACCGCTGCATACGGCGAGGCCGTTTGGACAGGGAGGACAGAGTTTGAGGTATAGGACTTAGACAACGTGACATATTCTGCCGGACTACTTGGGACGCTTAGACTTGCCAGTTGTTGCAGCATGATGTCATGCTGCTCGAACAGAAATTAGATGTCGCCGCGCTCCATCTTATCCAGCTTCCAGTGAACAATGCGAGCTATGCGGTCGCGAATAGAGTCGATAGGAGCTCCGCGGTTGAAAGCTGCAGGTGGGTCGGTGCTCGCATTCTTGGGCTCTGGGACTACGTTGGATGCTGGGTTTTTGTCTCCAGCCGAACTGTCTACGATCTCAGATGGTACTCCTGACATATTCCTGGCAACTTAAGAATCGACCCTTCTGTTGATGGTTAACTGCTCGTCGGACGCCAATAATATTATGTCGTCGTCATCGCAGGTGGGTCGTGATCCCACTTCTCTCTGCGTGGGCATAAGGAAACTACGACGGCTGCAGTGTGTGACAACTCGGAATGATACAGCAATCCGATGACAAGGGAGATAATAAAGGTGAGAGCCGAAGGCAAGCAGTTGTCGTTGCTGTCGTGACGCTCTCGTCAAAGGACCATTCAGCGGGGCCTTGGTAAGTCATGCTGCAGAGAAGCCGCCAGGCAGAATGGCGGCCGTGGAAGATCCGTTGGCGGAACGGGGAGGACAAGGATCCGTGGCGAGGTCCATGCGTGAGAATCTGCCGAGTTCCCGAGGAGAGCTTCGAGAACGAGTTTCCCGAAGATGTGGTGGAAATCGATTTTAAAAGGCTCAAACTCTTGCAGCGTGGATTGGTCGACATTGTAAGTCCACTTCCTATACAATGGCGTCGTCGGCAAGGGGTGAGAGTTTGAAGAGTGAGGTCGATGGTTCTATTTTCGCCTTGATCCCAATCCCATGAAAAGAAAACAATGGGCAGTATATCATGTTCAAGAACATGCAAAACTCACTCACTTAGAAAACGCCCACAAAGGAAAGATGAGAGCAAGGCGATGATTGCATACTGAGTCCAGCATCGGAACGTCAGAGGTTAAACTTGGATACCCAGAGTCTCATCGGGGTTCCTGACTTACACCGAAGAGATAAGTCAGGTTTAGTGAGGGAGAATGTGGTGAAAATCGAGCCCAAAAGGCTTAAACTCTTGTAGCGTGAGTTGATGGACATGTTTAGTCTACTTTCCTGACGAAGATGCTAGGGGTTTCGACATATATGAATAGGCGTGTTGGTTCCGGGGACATGGTGTCCACACATTCGTCAACCAAAGTTTGTTTTTTGTGGGTACTGCAACACAGGTGCAACACTAACACCAACCGGCACTTGCACTCTACGAGCCACACGGCCCAGCACAACATTACGGCTGACTGCGAAGACTCCTCTTCAGGTCTATATACCACCACATGCATTTCACATCCATCGTGACCTACTCGTACATGTGAATCTTCTCGTTTACGTTCAAGTTCTACACAACAGGAGCATCAAGATCATCATCAGCAACAGCACCACTTCTACAACTGTGTGGTCGGCATATCTACAACACAGCAGCTCAAAAGCGACGGCCACTCTCATCACAAGCAGCAGCGACTACGACCGCAGCTGTGTGGTAAACTGCTGTAGGTTATCCTTGTTTGCGTATTTTTATCTTGGTTTTCGTGGGGTGGGAATATTATCATACTTGTTCTTAATTATCTTTGCGGCACGTAAACACGAGTACGTTTTGTGCACAATACAAACCATAGGACACACTGTTTGCCGTAACGGGTACACATCTGCCCATATGTCATTTGGTTGTTCAGCTTATTACAGTTTTCGTCAAAAATACTCACTCACAAGGCTGAATTTATTACCAAATGTTCACTAGAGCGCTGGACATGCACAGTGCATTCGTTTTTTCTTTGATTTCCTCGTTTTCGTAGGACCCATTAAGGGGGCGTAGCACATGTACAACATATACTTTCTTGCGCTTTTTCTTAAAAGGTCCAACTACTGTAGCTGTTCAATTCAAAAGCACCACGCAGGGGCGTAAAAGAAAAAGAGAAAACGACACCACACACGTAGGAAGGTCAGAATGAAAAACAAACCGGATCGCTGTGATCACAGGACGAAATGAGCGAAAACCATTTTTTTTTCGTTTTTTGTTCCTTTTTTTTCATTTGGTTTTAGAGACCCCCCCTATTTTATTTTCGCTGGTGGGGGGGGGTAATTAAAAAAAAGTTGACTTATTGTTTTCTGGGATCACAACGGTCCGGATTCTTCCCTCCAATATAGGGGGGGGGGGGGGTGTCGATAACGTTTGTTTTTGTGCGCCCTTGCATCACGAGTATATTTTATGATACGATTACGGCCTTTGTAGTATATTGCCGTACTATATTTGCTCGTAAACTTAATTCGAGTACGTACGTATGTACGTACGTACGTGCGCACATGTTCCCAATATAATAGTACGCTGTTTCGCTGCACTGGACAAGCATCTTCAGATTTCTGCGTCATCGATTTCATATTGCTCTAGGGATCAATTCAGGAGGCGCGTGGGACACCCAGCAGACAGGTTGCTGCTTTTGTCTAGGGTAAACATGCCTGGTATTCCCTCCCCAGTTTGTTTTTCTTTGACGTTTCTTACACCAGGCACTACTATGTAGGAATCGTGTGCGTACGGACGCACGTCTTCACTTTACGCTGGACACACGTCGCAGTGTTATAAAATGTCTCCTCAAACGTTGAATGCTGATTTCTGGACAAATGAATGATAATACTTACTGCTGGTACATGTAGGGCAACGTTGTTTTTTGTCTGGGTACACACCCACAGACTTTTTATGCCTCAGCAAGTTTACGTGCTATTTTCGTAGCTCCCGTTATTGTAGTATTCAACAGAAGGGGGGCGTTACAAGTACAGTATATTACTTTCTACGCTTTTTATGTAGGTTATGACTTAGTTAATGGACATGACGAACCACTAATGTATTTCTGACATGAGTACAACCATATTGCCGCCAATGTCACACGGCACTGAATATGTCATTGATTTTGTGTCTGCTGCTTTCCATACTTCCGCTATAGTCGCGCTGGACCGAAAATGTTGTACCATGTTTTATGCTTTCAATTGGATTTTCTGAGTATCAGGTTTCTACGCCGTTAGCGTAACTGTAGCTACTGACTTCCATTGCGGGGGCGTGTTAGCGTATGGCCGTTGAGCTCCATACGTATCTATTGTGATGTATAGTCACTACGCACGGATATGATATGAGTATCTTAGTACAGTATAGGTATTCGGGTAAATACACTATGCGGATATACTACGGGTTTGTCTTTCTCGTAGTACGCTCTATTGCATGTCCCTCAGGAACAACGCTGAGAACGTTGCTAGAACGTTACGAGGACGTTGTAGAATGCATTACAGGGAGCAGTACGGGCTCCTGAAGAGTATACGTGTCCGTAACATAAGCATTGTACCGAGTTGATCAGGTGCAGGCATCCCCCACCTCGATCACTCTACTCCACTGTACTCTTAGTAATGTCTCCATTATTTTTTATGTCTTTTTCTCCTGATCTCTCCCACGAAATCATCTTTCAACTATCGCCATATCAGCTCCTTTCAAACTATTTCGTTTTCTTCTTCACAAGAGATATTCACAGACCCTTCGGTTCCACCTCTGACACCTCTTTTCACAGAGAGACTCGACACATCGCCATTCTTACAATGAGCAGATGAACACAACGCCCTTGTCTTAAAAAAACTCAAATCGCACTATAGCAGCTCCCCTCCCAAGGTACTCCACTAGTATGAAAAATATTTCAGTATTTCAGTCTTACGCAATATATCTGTCTTTGTACGCACAACGGATACTAGCAATCGGGTATGCTTGTATACCATATGATGGTCGAGATCAACTCCACAGATGTGTTCTATCCGCAAGTGACAGCGAAGTTCACCCCAGTACGTACCTTTAGAGAATATATTGTATATCGTTAACTTCCCGGCATTCAAGTTTCACGAACTTCGGCAACCTGCGTACTACCGCAACGCGACCAAACTATTGGTAGGAACGAATCGTACACTTACCCACAACCGGTGTTGAACCTATTCTTAAGATCACTCGGGAGTGTATCGTGTACCTTCTCTGCTCTTACAAAGACAATTGTATGGCCCCCGACTGAACACAAAGGGAAGCACACGCATTGGCGTCCTCCGACGGACCAAGCGGAGCTGTGATTGTAGGCAATGCTGACTCTTCGAATACAGGCTGCGACGCGTTTAGGGTACCTTGCTGAACATACACCTGATCGGCATCGATATTATGTATATCCAATACCACCTCGAACGCAATCGAAGCATGAAAAATAAATAGCTGCAACTGATGGGCACTTGGGGAAAGGTACGAAACCATCCCTTCCGAAAATAAGGCATCGACATCTAAACGCCCAACAAAACCAGCAATACCAAAATAAACCGTCTGTCATTTTGATATGACCATGCCATAATTCCAAACGCTCAGTATCCAGTCACCACAGGAACAGACATTATGCTGGATGGGTATGTTGGATGTCACCTATGCAATCAACTACATAAATGGATCATAACTGTAAATCATTCGCTGCGTACTGCTCTATTCTCCGAGATAAAAATGATACTCAGGGTGCACGATTGTCATGCCTAACTGATTTAGTAAAACAAAATCCATCTTTCACGGTACGGTTCGAACACTCATCCACACGTAATCTACATAACTTCACATCTGAGGAAGTCGCAGTGAAGTTGACGCCCTCTTTGCGTGGATAATCCAATTATGACGTGGAATAACACAAACTAGTCTGAGTTCGGCCTGGTATGAAATAACACACCGCTGTCTTTCTCCATACACACTGATATGGCCCTTGTCTCCCGAGGTTCGAAACGTTTTACTTTTCCGTCGTCACAGGAAATGACGCTATCCTTCTCATCACCACGGCTTCTAGTAATGCCTTTACTAATAAGTCGTGTTTCCACCACAGCCGGCTCGCGAGCATCGTACATGACTCGCATCAGTATTGTCACTCATTCACATACATTAACATTACCATGCACATCACGAACAACACCAATAATGTAGATATTTTACCCGATTGGCTTTGGATCCAGGCAACGTCAACTAAATACACCAATATATCATCAAACAATCCAACTGCCGCGTCTCGGAAACTCTTTAGGAGCCACTACCTCATGACGAACAATAGCACACACACAAGATAGTTTGTTTTCTGCATTAAACAAAACATAAACGAACCTGAGCGACCACTAATGGTGGGCGTCATCTATAACTATTGTTCGTAGCACCCGGTGGTGTTTGGGGTAAGCGGTTCACATGAGGCTGTGCTGTATCGACAGTACCAAACCTGCTCCTGTATACCTGATTGGCTCCGCCGTGCGCATCTTGTCAGTCCCGTGATGCTTCCATCTCCACGGGCTTTGTCTGGTTAACGTTTTGCAAGTGCAAGCAGTCGCACAACCAACTGTACCCCGTCTACATTTCCTAACGCACCAACTCAAATGATTACTGCTACAAAGAACATGATATGTAGACTGAATACAAAACGGTATACCTACTAAACGGTGTACCCAGTATTATCACCTGCATGGCCAAAGCACGTTGAACCGTCAAATATACTTTATTCAAAGTTGACCTTTTCTTCGCAATATCATTAACGGCAAACACACATAATAAAACCTGGCATGAGTTGAACCATGCGAGCCTGGCTCGATATCGTGTGTTGTTTTAGGTCACTTAGATAAGAGTTGATCTGCCAGCCGATTGACAGCTGCTTCGCCCCCGTCGCCGAATGTGTAAAGGAGAATCATCTCACGTGCTTTTAAAAAAATCGGACACGACAGTACATATACGTCCCTACCAATTAAGACCTCATCCCGTCATGTATTGTTCGAACTATCAACTATCCTAGAGTGAATTGGCTGCCTCCAGCATGGCCCCAGGTGCGCGTCGGCGACAATACATATATCGCAGGAGAAATTGTTGACAACGTCCTCAGCGTACCACTGTACGACGGACGGGTGCGTTGACTGCCCTGACCGCTGTGCTCAGTCCACGCCATTCCCTCACCAAAAACGCCGTTTGAACCAACACTGTGACGACCATGAAAACATTCGCTGCGATGAGAACACCGGAGAACGTCAAGAGGGCAGGAGACTCATCATGGCCGACATCCATCTTCATCAGGAAGGCCACGTACAAGCTCGCCACGATAATCCCATTCCCCCAACGGTAAAGATTCATATCGGTGCCTTTCTCGAAGGGAGATATTACTTCCGAAATAAACACGAACACCACTGCAACCAAAAGTACGATGGCAATCTGCTCCCTGCTGTTTGGTAGAACTAACGCTGTAATGCCGGTAAGGATAATACGACGACCACACTCCACGACCTCGTAATAGTATCGAGACGGTTTGTATGCGGCCCATACAGCTTGCAGAGGCACCAGGTGCGCTTGTGTGCCGCGGTCGGGCTTGACGAGGTCGTGTCTGTGCCAAAAAAGCAACGCTGCGAACGCAGCGGGTATGCCAACGGGGTAAACACCGACCATTATCCAAGAGTATATCTCATACCAACCGTGACGAGATGTCTCGCAGGTTATGCTGTAGTCCGCTCTAAGGTAGCTATGCCCATCGTCTAGCTTGTCGCAGGCAAATGTTTGGAAAATCTTGTAAGATACTGGTGAATAGACGAAGAATGCAAGTATAAGGCTTGCCGCCTGATGCTTTTGCAGGACCATACCCATTGCGAACTCACTGACGCTGTTTCTTTTCTTTGCAACGAAGTAACTTCCGGCCAACACCACGACAGCCACAACAGGTGCGATTGTGGCAACCAGAAGATGGCCGTAAAAGTCATTTTGGAACAAACACGAGTATGACAAGACGAAGTCCATCTCGAAATTGATCGGGTTCAGTTTCGAAACAAAGTTGTTGTAAAGCTCCGGGTAGACGTTTCCCGTGATGGACCCAACCTGACGGTATAAAAGGCACAGAAAACGTAAACACGATGTCAGGCACTCTACAGAGAATGAGTGAACATGTCACTCACGGAAAACGAGCCCTGATCTAGCTAAAGCACAGGACGAACGTGCGAAACGGATGGGGACGGGACTCACGAGATTACCCTATCAACTGTGCCTACTCGTATGTCCTAGAATATAATTATTTGTGCAAAATGTTTCTTAACGACAGAAAATAGAGTACCGCTAGCATGCGGCGTGCTTACTCCACCCGCTCTCCGGAGGACAACACGCCCACCCAAAAATCGAATTAGTCGCTCCGAAAACACAGTGCTGCTGATACAACCGTCTTCAACACGAACAAAATTCACGCCGTCTACACGCGTAGCTGTCGACAACCCTTCTGCAACGACATGTCTCGGGGTTGAGTCTCCTTTGATCTAAAAGGGACGCCTCGTGCCTACATGCAGCCCCTCACGTAACGAACCGTTTATGATGATAGTAAGAACTTTAAACCAAATGTCAAAAAAACAAAATATCGGGAATCCGCTGCAAGGACAACCACCTTCGATTCGGACGGGATGCACCTAATAGTGTCCCCTCCTGCGGAAACGGACAATAATATATAGAAACACTTTGCGCTAAACCAGCAAACGTACGTGTAGAACTGCTCGTACGTACAAACACGTGGTCAGAATCCATCAGTCGCGTACCTGGGAGACGATCTGAAACACGGTCACGACAATTTTTATTGCCTTAAATGGAAGAGCGTTCACCAGCAAGGCTGAGCATGAAGCGCCTCTGTTCTTCATGAGACTGCAGGGAAACTCTCCCGTGTCGCGTTCTGCTGTACCGGACACCCCGCCCGCGATATAGGAAAAACCTAGAACCACCACCAATAACGCACTCAAAGCCACCACGCCCGCAAGCACCACGGCCGACCACGTCAGGCCGACAGAGCATTCGCGGCAGCTGTGCGCAATCCCTGCAGCAAATCCAGGTAGGCAAACCGCACAATCTGGACAGGAAACCAGACACGCAGATCGGATCAGGAATCAGACATGAAGCAACTGCATTAGACAATCCTGTTCGCATATGGACGTTGATATCAATACGTAACTATTATGATGTGCAATCACTACGCACTGATACAAGTATAGGAGTATCTTAGTTTCGATATTCGGGTAAATACAATATGTGGATTGGTTACGAGATCGTCTCACTCGTACTACGCACTATTGTATGCCCAAAGCATCTCCGTCAGGAACGACGCTTACAACGTTGCTAGAACGTTACTATAACGTTGTAGAGAACATTTCAGGGAGCAGAACATACTACAGTAGAATACAACTGCACGTAGCATGGGCATTGTACCGAGATCGCCAGGTGCAGGCATCGCCTACCTCCATTACTCTTCTCCACTCCTCTACCCCACTCTTCTCCTTTCCAATCCTTTTCTTATAATTTTCTCGTGATTTCTCATATCGATCTTCTTTCAAATATTGCACAAATGTGCTGTTTTTAAACCATCCATGCCTCTTCTTTTTCAAAAGTGATCTTCAAAGACACTTCGGCGCCTCCTCTGCCACCTCTCTTCACAACGACAGAGCCTCGACACACGCGCCATGCTTTCAAATACGTATACGAAATCGCAGTCCAAACGTATGTGGCACGTCCACCTCCTAAATATACTAGAGTCGAAGCAAAAACAGGTGCATCCGGATGAAACGATACTGAACTCAACCCAAAGTGCGACAAAAACCTACCATCATATAACATCAATATACTTTTCATGTTGTGCACATTGCGCCCAAACAAAACGTTTATCTGTTTATATATTCAACATGTTACGTCACACCTCTAATGGTTTACAGTTTAGATACACACTATCATAACAAATATATTTCACGGAAACACCCAGCCAGGTGATGACTTGTATGACTCGACAGATAATCAGTACTGTTTTCGAGGTGCAAAAGGGACTGTCGGATATGTGCAATGCGCGATGTACTTACATGGTCCCCGGTAGCCAGACGCACAGTACATGTCGGGATCAGTTCCACCAACGCAAGCATTCTCGTGGAAACACTTGAGAATGACGTGGCTCGAGTTGGAGGTTCGGTAGTAACCTTTTTGAAGTGCTAATGTTTCAAGGGTCGTACCCGGTGAATGGGCCGTAGAGCCCCGAGACGTTGCTACGCAGACCGGGTACCCGTCAGTTTGAAATTCCCCTCCTTCGCTAAAAGCTATGCTGCCGCTTCTGCATCGCTCGCACACTTCGTCTAAGCAACGCGTGCACGACATCGCCTGGGGAATTTGAGCCGGCGCGACACGCATGGGGCAGACGATCAGGATGGAACTTCTGGAGTGTGGACGTCAAGTACACTAGGGAGCTTATACCCATTCAAACGTGTTTACAGTGCTCTCTGTGCTAAGCGTTGGACATGTGAAATGTTAACAGTCTGCTCCGAGGTATTACATACTATTCACCGAAGGCCTTTCAAGCCTGAACGACACACGTGTTGGCTCCTGCAAGAAGAAATACTATGATTGGCGCTCAGGAACGTAGATTCAGCCACATGAGAAATTGTATCATTATTTTCAAAAGCAATCAGAGTCCAGCCCCGTCGATGGGTGTAATACTATATGCAATTTATGCCATCAAACAACAAGCTTAGACCAGGGGGGATACGTTTAGTCAGCTTGATCAGTGAGGCCACTACAGAATGCACGCTGTGCCCAAGTTGTCCTTGCCTCGTCCGGGACAACGTAGCCGTACTCGCCGGCCTCGCAGGTGTAAACATTGCTCAGGAACGAAGTATTCGCTATCATGTCCACCACACCAATACTCGTAATAGCAGGGCCTTCGATGCCGGCCTCGTTGGCAACAAAAGCCGTGTTGATGATACGTAAATCACCCGTGTGGAGAATTGCCCCTCCTGAGATTTCTGGGATTTGTTCGACGGCGGCAGCAGACACAGTTTGTGTGCGCAGTCGACGTCAGTGAGCTATACCTCAAGCTACACTACGGATCGTAAAAAAAATGTTACGCACGTCCGCGGAGTCAGGGAAGCTTGCGCAGTCATATTTGCGGTGACCCAGCCAAATTTATAAAGTATTCGCTGCAGACCTACGAGCAAAACAGTAGTCACCCGACGTTAGACGAAGGTGCAAAGAAACACTGGCCACCCTACGGAAATAGTTGTCTATAGTCAACACCGTAAACTGGGAGCGTTCAAAACACGCGTTGTTTCAAGTTCGCCGGCATCTTCTCAAAATCGCGGGAAACAGCATTTACTTGCATGTGCAGTTACGTTTGCAGGTTTCAAAATTCCAATTCCGCAAGATGCAGATGACTCACCAGCAACATTGCCCCGGAAGTACGACGCGGTGACGATATCTACATCACCGAACGCATTCAAGTAAAGAGCACCCCCATCTGTTGCTCTGTTTTCTTCAAACACACAAGCACCGAACACCATTTCATCTTCCCTTGTATCAGAACTGAATACAGCGCCACCAATGGATGCCTCGTTAGCCGAGAATAAAGAACCGCTAACGTTTTTCAAAACGATTGACTCAATATTCACGGCGCCTCCAGCACCGGCTGCGATATTTCCGATAAACGCCAGGTTCCAGGTCAGCGGCTTGAAGGCTTCTGCGCTGGAATAGTCTACACCTGGAACGGATCAACGGCAGCAAGCGCGTGGATCGGTGTCAGCTACTTCGGCTGTCCACGGACAACTACGAAAGCTAGATGCTTAATGTCCGTCTAGAGCAAGCAACTACGAGCCGTATCGGTTTCAAGCGAGACAAAACAAACACGTGGAAGCAGTGTCTCGAAAGCAGAACTATTTTATAACCGAGTGTACCTCACCAGCCTTCGTAGGAAGACGATGGCAAAAGCTGGGAGCCTATTCAAAAGTTCATGCGTTTATCAGATGCTGAACCAGTACGTACCCCGCGTTTGGGTGTTGTGCGCTTACACCAGTTGTGTTAACTCTTCACGGTACGTTAGGTAGCGAGTTGCAAAAACATGATTAGTTTCGGCTTGTCGTAAAAAACAAGCCTGAACATATTCATTTGCGACAACGGGCACTATATGAGCGCCTCGACAGCAGATCCAGACCAAACGTGTCGATTGGCGAATGTATGCTCATCCTTTTTCGGTAGGCTGGTGTACAAACGTTTTCGGCGTTGCAATATACCATTGACGAATTGCCATACATCTCGTAGATACCTTGCGGCCTAGCATTCACACAATTCTAGTCGTTTGGCCACCATGTGAGGCAGACTTGTGAAACAGGGGTTGAGTTGCACGCTGTTCTGAGTGTAAACAGCCCAAAATATATTATGAAAACGATCTATTTTCAGCGCTGTCCCCTATCCAGGTGTGAGTAGCGCGTTCATGGTTCACTCTCATTTATCATGCTTAGGCCACGAGTGACTAAAGTTTCTCCCAATTAGCGCTCACGGTTCAGCTCTTTCGATATTCCCCGAACTGAACTTGGTTTATAGTAGCTGCACACGGTGCTTGAGGTCATATTACGTACGTCGTCGATTACAATATAACGCGTAAAAGCACACCTAAAGAGTGTTGCGGGTTTTGTTGCTTCACTTCAAATATAGTTACAACGTTCTATCCACGGTTGTCGTGCGACGCAAGACTAGGTCGCAAATACTTGTCTATCGTCAATTACTTTTTAACACGTAGAGGATACTTCGGTTTAAATCTGCGACGCGCTATCGCCGATGTAATATGTTTTCCTTCTACGGATCCCTTCTTACCTTCATCGCCGGACTGAACAAACTGACGAGGAATCGAACTTCCGCTTAATGTGCCTAATATCGTCATGTATATGGCACCTGCAGACAACAAAAGAACACGAATGAACACCGCGAGAAAGGCACCATTTGACTGTAAGCAAAATGTTGCACATATTGAATCGTAGTTCAACATCTGTATAAGCGATTCAGCCCAAGAAACACTGGTAGCCCGGGACGACACGCACCGAAGGTAAACCTCGCACTGTACACTGCAGTTATCAGGTGAACGATGGTGGGTAGTTCCAACGCACAAACGTACCCTAAATGAAATACTTTCTGTGTTTCAACATGCATAGAGGTGAACTATTACAATGGACATGTGAGCCAGGAAGGGCAACATCTCACGTTCTCGTTAAAGCTCGTGCGCACAAGTGACTAGTAAGAGCTTACCGAGCCACCGATTCACGATTAACAGTACTAACAGGTAAAAGGAAAACTGTCAGCGAATTTCGGGTGTAATCCAGTAAAGGCCGATTGCCGCCCTTGTAATGGACATTTACCCGTTGTATTTTTGTTTATATGCTATCGGCACTAAGTCATTTAGCTGAAGAACGGAACCTATTGCATGCTGCGTTTAGAGAGTGATTATAACTCGAGTACTGTCTGTAACGTTGACCCAGAGTTTAACACTGTTTATGGCAACCATTGGCATTGGTCTTCCAGTTGCACAGTGCCCACTTGACATATATTTATTGACTGCCAGGATTTTCATTGCTCTCTTGATCTCATAGTATTTCCGCGTACAGTACCCAGTTATTCTCTCTGTTTCATATCGTTTCTGAGTTGTAGTCACCATGGCAATGCTGAGGGCATCACCATCTGCGGTTTGACGAGAATACCATGTTGAGTCATGTTATGTATGCTCCTGTGTTGTATCAATATGCTAGCCAGCCGCAATGTGTGACACAGATAACCTCAGTCGGCGAATATGCATTGCTTGAAGGTTCCTGGTAATAATATATTCACAATATCTACACCATGTGGTTCCCTTGATGCACGAAAACAATCTGATGTTGACATAAACACGACCGAATGCACAGATGAAGAAAACACTGTAGAACAGCGAACCTCGTCCGATAACTACTTAAGGCACCAGGTGCAAATATTTCACTATCATAGGTTCAATTCTGTCTCCGTGGAGTACCATTGCCCTGGTTGAACTGAACGACGGGTCGTATCCACACAGGCCGCGCGTGGTTCTTCGTGACTTCCGGGCCCTTCGCGTGGAGGATTGTTTCTAACATGTATTGAGTCTCTTTGACTTGAAGTGACTACTGTAGGTGTTTGACTGTCGTGCATGAGATTATGTCACTGCACCTCGTATCAACGTTACTTGGGGCCGTGACTCAAGAATGCTAGCGGGGTGTGTTCAGTAGATTCAGGAAATGGGTGGGCCTCCGGCGGCTCCTCGTGCGATCGTAGTCAGCTCAGGAGCCCGTATATACCACGGCGAGTTGTATGCGTACTCGAACTTTTGTATGCTACGCGTATTTGCATGAAATTGATTTAAGTCGCATATGATACTTCTGCGTAGTTCCTGGGCGATCTCGACTATTTTGATTCGAGCAAGCATAACAACTAATATTAAGCATTACTGTAGTCTTACGACCGGCCTCAATCAGCATAAGGACCGTAAACATAGGCGCTGTGGGGTCCTAGTAGCTTTATCGAGGTCGTATATGCAGAAGTTCCATATTGGTGCTAAATCGTAGTTGATACTCGTACTCGATACAGGAACAATAAGATACAAGACAACACAACAACGATGAAACACGAAATCATCACTCTCTACCACTCGTCCTGGTCTGACGACGTTCATTTTTGGTATGTTGCAGTGTGTTTTCCACAGGAAGACTTGGCATACGGGCATGGGTTCTGATAAGACTGCCGTACATTTTCCGAACCGCATGGATAAACCGGACGATGCTACGTCAGGAGAAGCCTTGGAGCAGATATATATCGTGCATGTATACACTTTGATATATGGCTGGTGCAACTATGGGGGTGATGTCCGAACATTTATGTCGCCCGCCGTAACCAACCAAGAGCGCCTAGATGATTCTTGGGCCAGGGCGCGCCATCGACCGGGCGAGTTAAGGGGCGCATGGCACGCTCTCGACGTAATTATGATAATGCTGTTTACTACGTACATGGGAGGGGCGATGGGCGGTTGAGCGGCAGCTCCAGCGGCCGCCGTAAAAACGTATTTGGTACGTAAGGTAGGACAACGGCACGAGCCGCATCAAACAAAAGGTGACATGGGAGAATTCTGTATCAAACTAGTATACCTACCTGATACTGTTGTACGATTCTATCATTCATACTCAAACAACCACAAATGAGCAAGTGGCACATATCTACCACCCACAGGTGACAAAATGCAAGTAACAGGAGTACGGGAAAATCCCCAGGGGAGAAGGGGGATGATACGTTTCGTCCCCAAACCAACTAATACACCAAACAAACTGAAACCACAATGCACACTAATGATGGAGTCAGATTAATGTCAACCACACACCCCACTCGATATATGTACGTGTATTATTTCCCATCCGCTCGATCCCTTTTATTTCTCGTTAGGTGGATCGGGCGGGGCTTGGGCGCCGCTACTCTTTCCTCAAAAACAGGTAATTTCGCGCCTTAGGCATCGGTACGGAATTTCACGATGTTTGTGCGGTTCGTCGGGCGAGACGATCTCGTCGCGTTCGGGCGACGGATGTCGACAATGGTAAGAGAGCTGGTACATACAGAGGTCGAATCCGGCCCCCTCGAGTCCCGCCGCCCGCACTCGTGGCGTCGCGGGCGCGCGCGCAAGGGGGGCGCCGGATGCGGCAGAATCTCGTGTGAAATCAATTTCAATTGAGTTGGCCCCTGCGCCATGAACCACAGGCCGGGCATCGCGTCCGGATACACAACAGGACAACTCGTAGTTGATGCTAATTCCGGCGGGATCAGACCTATACATGTGGGCCGAGGAGAGGAATGAGCGAAGTCCGCTCACGCAATCGGGGGATATTCATGGGGCATCGGTAAAAGAGGAAAACATTAGGCTGCGTTTTTTAGTCGAACTGCAGAGGTTTCTGTTGGCGCTCTTGGCGGAAACGCCCGGCTTGTTGAAAGCCATACCTCAACGGCCGTAACAGTTATATCCAACGTGGATAAACATTTTAACACCAGCAAAATTGTCTCACTCCGTCAATATTGTCGACGACGCGCAAAAACGAGGGAAAATTGCGTGCGCAATGCGTGCATCCGAGGGCGACGGGCCTTCTCGAGACCAGGGCGTCGGGTCTGCTGCCTGCGCTCATGCCTTTATCCGACTGGTCTCGCCACCGGCTGGACCGCCGGGAATACAACCATAGTGCGGGCACATAATAACAAACACGTATATTTTTCACATAGAAGTGACAGGGTGTGCGCCTAGGGAATCATTTCGGAGGGGCAAAGACGGTTGTTTTATTCATGATGGTACGAACGCTCCCTGGCCAGCGGGAATGTAATATACGCACGCACGCCATATCCCTTTCACCCTAAACCTATACAAACCCACCCATCCATTCCAAAAACTCGCAAACACTCAATCATCGACCCACCGACGATGTATAGCAGTATATTTTAAACTGATACCCACACACGTGCGCACTAACCATGTTCACGCACCGCCGTCTCGTGGATACCTCGTTATAATTCGTGGTTCATCAGGTTTGTCAGGATATTGTGCTAGTGTTAGTAGTTCGTGGAATTCTTGAATTCTGGCTGGTTTACATGCGTTTGCAGGGTAGATTGTCTGCACTTCCGGGTATATCGTGCTTCTCATGGGTCTTGGTGTTTATCGAGGAGGTTTGACAGTTATGTGCGGTTTTTACACAAGTTTCGTGAGTTTCTGTGGGGTTTTGCGGATGGTTCCTTGTTTATAATGGGTTTTGGTGTTCTGTATTCCTTTGTATGGGTATTGGTTTTTGCAGGGCGGCGGTGCAAGGGATTTTAGCTTCGAAGCATACGACTTCTCAGGCAAGTGTTACGTGTACGGTGCACGACATACAACACGAGCAGTAGGAGGTTCCTTACGCGATCATTAGATATTCACACCAGAGTTTCAGGTAATGGGGACGACTTCTGGTTGATCCCGCTACACCAAAACAACCCAGTGGGACCAACCTACTTTTAATCAACACACGCCAAAGAACCTATTATGCCTAAATCAGATACCTCGAAAACCTAACCCATCGGCCCCGCGCCTACCGTGCTTCGCTGCACGAGTCACTGCGTGTGGTTCTCCTCTATCCATCCGCGATGACTGTTTCGGCCCACAACGCCAATATGGGTTTGTTCAATAGCAGTTCGCGCCTTCCCAGAAGCGGTGCCTTGTTCTAGCCCGATGTAACGAGTAGTCCATTACATATCTGAGGATGAAAGGCTGCTGAAATAACAGATGCGAATGCAGGGCTATACAGGAACATCCTGGGCGAGGTAGTCATGGACGCTTGGGAATCTAAGCATTTGGGACCTGGATGCCCGAAGTTTTGTTTTGAACAATTCGCAAATGTTCTGTATAGCTTGCTCGTCTGCTGTACAGGCCAACCTCTGTGCATACCGGAGTTGGAAATGCGCGTTGATCTTGTAAATATCACTGTTGTTTCCACGCCTGACGCTTGTGGCCCAAAACATATGTCTGGGAAGCAGGCACGGCTGATATATATATGTTTATATACCTGGTGTGTGTTGACGTCGTTGTATACCTATTACTTGCTTGTATACCCGGCATCCCCGGTGGAATGACAGGTGAATAGTATCCCCGTTAGAGTCAAGGTCGATGGTTTCAGCCCCCCGGAGTGCATGCTCGTAGAGCCTTATTCTCGCAAACAATATGTTGACTAGCGGAAAGCGCGAACACGTGAGTTTTCAAAGTTCGGTGAAATCGACGAGCGTTGGGAATGCTGAACCCACTGCGCTACAAGAATCCAGTCACGACCCGTAGCGGGGAGGAGGGGGGAGAGCCTGCTGTGTGACTCCGGATCTAAGTTACGACTGTGGAGGAAGAGGGATAGAAGTGCGAATACCTAAAATGGGATAGAAAAACAAACAAGTTCGGCCTATGCGCGAACAGTCCTTCCGCTGGAAAGGGTTGCGTGTTTGCACATCTGGCACACCATCTAGCGGCAATGTACGCTCGGCATTATCGTTGTACACCGGCGTTTCCCATTCGTGAAACAGTAATGTCTTTTCTCGACGGTAGGCTTGGATATGAACTAGTCGTCTCAACCGTTCATGTGTACTGTCGCTCGTTGCTCGTACGTGATGTTTTTATTCTAGTCACACATATATGCTCCATAATTTGGGCGTATTACATATCACATATAATCGGTTGTTGGACACCGCAAACGACTCACGGTGGGTGCCATAATGTGCAGCGTGTGCTGTGCATGGTGGGTCCACCAACATAATGACACTCCAGTATAGGCGCCAGAGAACTTGCCAAGACAGCTCGTGAAAAACGATGTACATGGAGCAAGGGCCCTTTTGTCAATGTCTGCAACTGCGGTCGTAATGCCCCATGCCGAGAGTAGATATTAAACGCTGCTGTCGGAGTTCGGACTTTATGGTCATGTCTTGGTTGGTCGGGAATGCTTGACCAATGTAATGCGACGGAACCGTTTTTCGTGGTCGCTCATAGATGTTCTAGGCATCGCACGCGCTCCGCACTAGAGCAATGTGTTTCGAAGTCGCCCTACAGTTGATTCGACAACCCTGCCTCTCAAGAGGCTAGCCGCCCGTTTCAGTTCGTCCTTTCTAGTAAAATACACGACAACACGGGGCCCTAGATCTTATCACGTCCAGACGAACAGCCCACCAAGACTATGAGCACCACATAACCTAAACAAGCGAGACACCTAAAAACTGGTGTTACAGTGCCCCCCCACACCCCCCCCATACATCAATCGACGAATTCAGAGTACTGCCCTCATATAAAGACGGCATTCCAACACACCGTCAGCGACACATGCAGTGCCAATATTTGGCCGAACGTCAAGTTCAACGGCCACAGAGGCCTCAATAGGACGCAACCACTGCACGATACATATGAAGCGCCCACAAACGCACAAGTCTACGCAAACCTGAATCATATCGACAAAGCGAAACTGGAAACGTGATCTTGGAAAGGGGTGCAGTCATATGCAACATATCTATGAAGCAGTTTGAAGCCCGCAGTTCAACGGACTAGAAAATACGAACATCTGGACCAGCCGCAGATACAAGCTACGGTTGAGATAAACCAGTTACTTATTTGAGGCTCTTTACTTGACGACCTCAACATTCCACCCAAGACGTACTTTTGGAATTAGAAACAACGTACGGACCGATTCATAGTATAATGGACTCGCAATGAAACAGAAAACAGTGCAGCACAAGTATGTAGTTCCGGCGTTTCTGGGTTAACGAGCGCCGTCAATGGAGTCGTTTCAGGTGCCATGTGTTATTTTGTATAGTAGCATATATCGGCAAAACTAGAAGCGAACCACATCGCTCTGCGAAGAAAGAGGGTTTGTCTCGCTCGAAGCAAGGCATGATATATCCGGATGGTGAGCAGGTCACATTCATAACACAAAACGTGTGAGGTATAGTATTACCACGGTAATCGCGGAGGGTCGCTCGCCATGTCTGGTTAGAGGGTATTCGCAGCCAGCAATGTCCCCAACTACACAGGGAATCATCTATATTAGGATACGAGCCCATCTGTACACGGGGTAAGCCACGATAACATGGCAAACAGCTGTACTCACAACGGGTTAAGGTGCCTTCGGCACCATCAACCATAGCTGGTATCTTGTGGTTGTCGCGATAGTCGTTCCAAGCGCTTCGCGTACTGTTCAGTGGGATCTTAGCTTAACACTCTCCTAGGGGTGCGTTTAGGTAGAATCACTCCGGTGGGACGTATATGAATTCTACGTTTGATGTATTTAGCGTGGCCTGCAAAACAGGTACCAAAACTGAGATGTTTGTACCTTGACTAGGGACTAACCGCTTACATCATAGTGTGACCGAAGCGCGTATATTAATGTTGTCGTGATAGTTGCTGCAGGTAGATTGTTAATCGAGAACTCTCGTTAGCAATGGTCCCAGTCACTTAGAACAAGCTGTAGTTTGGGCGCAAGACCCACCCTCGAAACCAGGTATCGAAAAGCAAACCCACGTTTCCGATATGTTTTACAATAGTTCACCTTTTAGTGGAGCCAACCTTGGACGTGCGTATGTAAGGGGATACGAAACATTTGGCATTTAACATGCAATAACGTGCATCGAATACCCATCAGACGTATCGGACAGACACTGCCATGTAACCCGGTCGCAGATAAAAATGAAAAGGGGACTCCACCCTTTTGATACTGGCTATTGCATTTTCATCGGTAGACACAAAAACGATGATACCACGTAGAGCGTTTCGGTCGGGATCGTGAGACTGAAGTAACCACTTTAGTGCCGCTTTCGAAAATGGCTTACAGTTGAACAGGGGTATTCGCTTAAAGAGGGTTTATGGTGTAGGGAGGGGGGGCGTACTCATTCGCTGCTTGCCGTGGTCATTTCACCATTGATTATGCATCCCTTTCGAGACGGAGGACCGTTCCTACACACCTCCCACATTTGAGCGCTCATTATGTTGTTTCCATAAGTATGTTACTAAGATATTTAGTGTTAATCCTGCGCCCTCCTAGTTCAACCGCCTGTGGCCACCATCCATCTCTTAAGATAACTGTATTGGTATCGCTACCATCTGAAAGAATGACGCGTGTGTCGAGGCTCTGTCTCTGTGAGGGGAGACGGCAGAGGTGGCACCGAAGGTTCTGTCAAGATCACTTGTGAAGAAGAAGAAAACTCATGGTTTGAAAGTACGCTTATGTAGCCCTATTGGAAGGAAGGTTGATCTGAGATAGCAAGAGAAAAGGAAGAGAAGAGAAGAGAAGACGAGTGGGGTAGACTAGAGTGGGGTAGAGTGATCTAGGTCGAATATTCCTGCAGCTCATCACCACGGTACAAGGCCCATGCTACGGGCAGTTACACTTTACCGTGGTCCGTACTGTTCCCTGTAATATTTTCTACAACGTTATAGTAACGTTCTGGGAACGTTCTCAGCATCGTTGCTGATGGAGGTGTTTTGGACATGAAATAGAGCGCACTACGAGCAAGACAACCTCGTAATCTATCAGCATATTGTATTTACCCCAATATCACAACGAAGATATTCATATAATCGTATCCGTGCGTTGTCACTGTACATGACAATACTCTTTCTCACGTTTTGTTTGTGGTATGCTGTAGCTTGATACTGGTTTCCCGTATCCGGAGGTTTCATATATCATGGGGTTTCGTATTATGTGTCGAGGCAGTATTTCGTATGCCTCGTGGCAAAAGAGTGTTGCTGCTCCTCCTTGGTGCACTCGCTGATGTTAAGATACGGCCCGGGCTTTGATAATAAGATACTGCCCGTATATATGCGAGGGTAGAGCGTGACGGAAAGGGACGGCTCACTCTTGCGTGGTGTTCATGATGGGCATTTGACGACAGGTACTGGCTCTATTTGTGTGTGTATTTTGGTATTTGATGGTGCGAGTACATTAGCTACTACTCTCTCCTTGACGACTCATGGTATAGGCACGTGAGCCAGCAAGTGACACGTTCGACAGCGGCGTATACAAACGCGATCATCGGATTGCTTCGGGCCCGGAGGTCGCTGGAGCGCTAAACTGTGTCAGAGGGTGTTTCGCGCATGGTATGTGCACCGAGTTTCAGGGGTTTAGGACGACGTCACACCAGAGTTCCACCTCCCAATGGAAATCGGTAAATTGTTATGGGTATGTCACCACGAAACCTCAAACGTCATGTGAATTGGACATGTCGGGGTGACCTTGCTGTACCGGTATGTGTGTGCACCTAAGGTGGTCTTCCTTTATTCTAGGTGTTTCGTCTATGTTTTATTTAGTATTACTTCATAATACCTTTTACGATAAATATGAGGCACTATACTAAAATTATGGTTTGTGTCTATATATGGTAGCATTAGTTGGTTAATTAAGTACTTTCATGTCTGTATCCGGTTTGTGTTTCTGTATGGGGAAAACGAAACAGACTACAGTAGTTTAGTAATTTTATGTCTGGTTCGTGTTTTGATACGAGGGAAAAAACGGACAAGATCATTTTGAGATCGGGAACCATTCTACGAACAATTTGTTGTTCAAGAGAAAAATAGGTGTTTAGTTTATAGTTTTGGCTAAACGAACAGCAACGAGAACTCTGTGGTTGGTCGTGTGAGTTGAAATACGAAGTGGGTACAGCAGGGAACAGTGCTGGTAAACTGGTACAACACAAGAACAGACAGGCCTGCTCCTTCCCTAGCTGGCCAGAGGTTGCTGGATCAGGTTTTCTTTGACTTCTAAAGGAATTGCTTTTGCAAGCTCAGAAAGGAATACAAACGGTTTAGTTTACTAATTTACCGTCTATGTCCGGTTATGTGTTTAGATATAATGGAAAAGAAAACTGGGTATATGAATTTGTTCATGTCTTCGTCAAGTTTGTGTTTTGATCTGAGGGGTAAAACAAACTCGGTAGTTGAAACATTTCATGTCTATATCCGGTTTGTGTTTTAATGCTTGGAAATAAAACACGATATATATATACAGCCTGGTTCAAGTATAATGCGGAACATTCACTCAGTGGCCAATGGCAACGCCGTTTTTTGGAGATATACCCTGAAATTTGGCACACGTGTTTGATGCGTCCTCCCCGAGACTTCAACGAAATTATTTTTTTTCCGTCAGATATTGTTTGTTTTGTAATTTGTTGAGAATATTTGGAACGTTTGGGTCTTGGGAGATCGAATTTTTCCGACAAAAAAATATATATATAACCCCGTTCGTGAAAGGCTCGGGTAGGGCGCATAAAACACGTGTACCAAATTTCAGGGCCTATCTCCAAAAAACGGCGTGGACATTGGGACTTCTGTGCGGTAAAAGTGCAAAAATAGGCGTTGCCTCGTAATTACTTAGTTTCAGTATATAATCGATTTGGGCGTTAACTATGACTTAATATGACCATACGCAGTCAGATCTTCGAATATTTGCGTGGAACTTTGTTTAAACATGCCTTGGACCACCTGGAAGCGGCTCGTTCAGAAAAAAAAATTGGGGGGGAACTTGTGTTCCCTACGGAAACGCCCGACTATTGTTGACCACTTTGAAGGCCTGTGATTGGTCGGGCCATATTTTCGGCGGTAGCTCCAATTCTAGGTCCTTGAACAAAAATACGCGATGTCACCCTCTTCCACTGTTCATGTCGGTCAGTATGATACCAAATATGTGACATTCGAGCTGCTATTGTATGCGGCATTCGTGATTGACGAAATTTTCGGTGATATGCCTGAACCAGCTCGTATATTGGAAATGTCGTATCTATGTCCGGTTTGTGTTTTGATATTAGGAAACAGAAAGCAGGTTAGCTTAGTAATTTCATGTCTAAAGTCTGCTGGCCCGTTTTACAACATTGTTGCCACTCGACGCCAATCTATAGTTGTCCGGGAGGGTCTTATCATATGCCTAATGCCCTGTATACTAGCGTGAGTGTTAACCGGGCACAAACTACAATACAGTGCTGGCCTGATCCATGGTTTCATCATCCCACATTTGGTGCGACATGCTGAACCACAATGCAGAGTGTGAGCTTCACTCCTTCCCGATGTAGTGTTAGATACTACACTCCGTGCATTTGGCTCACTCACCTCCATTCACTCCAGCCGAGTTGTTGATAAAGGAAGTGCTTCCTTGTAGGTCAATGTCCCAACTGCTGGAAGACGTGGCACCTAACGGAATGCGTCACAAGGAACAGCGGACCGGTTAGTGGGGCAGCGTAAATGCGTTACAACCAACACGTGGAGTGACATGTCCTGGAGGAACTGATATCCATACAGCCGCAGTTAGTTATAGTCGACCATACTAGAAAAACCTGTATGTCGAAAGTGCAGGCGGAGAAAGTCGTCAACGTGTACGCGGGCGTATACAGTTTCCATTTACAGAAGAACGCTGTGTTGGCTTAGTTGTGTATCGAGATGGCGTAGATGATCGACTACAATCAGTAAAAGGGAAGATGACGGAATTAGATCTAAGTAGTGTGCTTGTGTCACCGGTTTTGTGTCGAACGATATCAACTTGATTCCCTGCACAATAATATCGAAAGACACAAAAACCTGGCTTGAGATGTAAATAGTACAAGGGAATATTGTAGCAATTGGCAACACAACGGAGAACGTTAGGCAGTTGGCAGGATACGACGCAATGCAGGTGATTACATTCAGCTGAATGTTCCCGTACGAACGGCGAAGCGTTAATATTCAGCACACGCGTCTCGGTAAAGATTTACATATGCTCCAAGTAAGTATGGAGTATTCGAGGTACAATACTCCAGGTATTTCGTGCACTCTTAGTATTTTAGTTATATGAATATCGGGATAGTGTTCGTGCTCGGGGTATTCCCGGTCTCGATAACGCGGGTAATCCTTGTACTCGCAGTTTTTTTGCCTCAGTACTGCTCGTACTCCCAGCTGCACTCGCAGTATTTAGACCGCGAGTACTCTATTACTCTACGTACTCAGAGAACGAAACGTACTAGATACTCCGAGTAAACTGGTGGTGTGAAGGTAATTAGGAGCATCGTTGCGTCGTTTATGTCACTGGCCCGTCATTGCTCCCAGTTCCTGGGAGTATGTGACTGTCGTCTATATCGTTTCACATTTAACAGCTGCTCCCATTACCCGGAAGTATCACTAGAGTCTTTTTGATAAGCAGTACGTGAGATACTTAGTGTACGCGCAGTATGTCAATATATTGTACTGCGAATACTGCCTGTACTCCGATTATTTCGCCACTCGATATTGCGGGTACTGCGTGTACTCGGGGGGTTCTGTACTGATCACACTCCCAGTACTCGCAGTATTTTAGCCTTATTTACTGATCGTCCAAATACTTCGAATAATCGGCCGCTAGTATTGTAATACTCTCAGTACTCGGAGTACGCTAAATTGTCGATACTCCGAGTAATCGAGGATACTCCGTGCATCTGTGTAATGCTTCAATATGAGCCTCTCCAAAAACGCAAAGCGTGCTGATGTCGTGTGGATTATGACGAAGGCATGTACAACATGTAAAGTGCCAGTGCTTGGAAATCCGGCAATACCAAGAGTACGCAAGAACATGATGTACAGTAATTGGATGCGTTTTATGTGATAACAAGTTTTCGTTCGGGGTGCGAGCAGTTTTCACATGTTTTTCTTCGCCATGCTAGCTGTCGGCTGCGTACTCTGCGTCATATGTTTCCACTAGAGAATGCGACAGCGTCATGTTGTTGACCTACGCAAAACCCTGCGCCTACATATGTGATGGAGATTGATCGTACGCTCTTTGTTTAGACCACGGTAAGGCGTGATCACGGTTACCCACGCGGCCTACGTCGATGCGGTAGACGATGAGAAAATATGAAATTCACCACGATAAGATTCCAAACACACACAAAAAGGGCAGTATCTGTCAAAGGCTCCACCACAAACACCATACCGGAGTGAGCCGCACCTTTCCGTCACGCTGTACACCTACATGTAGCTGGACAATACGGTATAATCAAAGTCTGCGCCGTATATTTTTATCATCATCGACTGCCCCCGTAGGGAGCAGCATTGTTTTGTTTTTATTTTGCATCCAATTTATTATCATCGCGCTCCTGTTTCTCTCGCTCCCTAGTCGTAACTCAGATCCGGGGTCACAAAGTAGGCCCAGCTCCCTCCTCCCCCACTACGGTTCTTGCCTTCAATGTCATCGCGTAGAGGGTTCAGCCTTCACAACGGTCGTCGATCTTCATCGAATTTTGCTAACTCACGCTCTCGCGCTTTCCGCTAGTCAATATAGCTTTTTGCAAGAAAAAGACCCAACGAGCAAGCACTCGGGAGGGCTCGAACTCACGATCTCGACGCCAACATGTTTCGTGGTTGCCTGCTAGACCCCCAAGTCGACCGGCACTTCACGCTGATTAATCCAAGTAAATCCTCAGATAATGCCTCGCCACACAATATAAAACCCTGATCTCCGTAGACCAGTATGAAACCCCCATATATCGGAAAACCAGTATCGGGCAACTGCATACCACACACATACGAGTTGGGCTGGCGTCGTAGAAACCTCCGTCAGGTGGTCGGCGTACGTAGCGCATATGCGGATGCATTGGTGTGCTTTGGATGCGGCGTTAAGTTGGTTTTTGAATGTTTCTTGTGTTAGTTAGAATACACACAGGCGAGGGGTTAGACCAGGATGCCTCGCTTCATTTCCTGCACGTCTTGTTATTTACCACGTCTCAGCGTGATACGAAAGGCTGTGTGTTCTTTCCTTCGGCGCTTCAGTCGTAATTACGGACTACGTACATACCTCATGTCTGAAAGTTGTTCTGTCTGTCGTGTCTTAACATTAATTATTGCCATAGCTGTGTGTTATCGCCGCCAACGTGCCAGGCGTACGAAAGGGTGGTCGCCCGCATAGCCTAACGCTTAGGATTTGTCGTAAACTGTTTGCCTGAGCCGATCACGATCAACGGATCAACGGGGTATGTATGCGGGAACCCGTGCGTGAGTAATATTTACCTATGAACAAATGCTTTGACAGCATTCGTCGAGAACAAGTGTTAATGTTCCACGTATTTGGGAAATATGTGCCGTAAACGTGTAGACAGAACTCGGCACGACAGTAACATGCGCGACTCACAGACACCGCGGAACAGCGTCCTTGCTTGCCTCTGCCCCCCGATTGATCAATTAAACCTTGAGAGTCGACGTTTGAATGCGATATTTGAAGGTGAGACATAGGTTCACAAGTCATGGCGGCCAATCACTGTTTATTTTGGGAGAGAGGTAGGTTCTGGAGAGTCACTCAAGCAAGGCGGGCAATAGATCGTGCCTTGCCGAACGGCGGCATGAAACCAATTGAGAAACGCCTATGGACACGTTGTTTTCCACTTTAATTCAGTGGGGAAATGTCCGTGAATGGCCTGCGGCTTCCACGGCCTTTATTCCCCTAAACATAGAGTCCAGTGCGAAACCTTGAGAATTTTCTTTATAATAAGTTGTTAAGCCGTACATTCCGATGATGACATGATTTAACAGGAACGATCGATGTTACTCTCTCGCATGATGCGTTCACGGTAGGGAGTTCATATGTTTTGGCAACGTCTAGCGTGTGAGACGTACTCGATTCAGGTCAGTTTATTGTGTCGTGCATGTAAACTTTGTGCCCCCTGCAATATGCACTGGGAGGTTTCGATTCAACACCTCAAGGCTCCGAGGCAACTGCATGCGAGCAGAGTTATGACGCGTGCTACGATAAAGGTGGCATTTTTTATCACGGTAAGCTTGGGTGAGACAATGGAAAGGGAAGAGTTATCTGACCCCAGCCAAATGGTCCACACATAATTCAAGAGCCCAAGAAAGTATGGGTAGGACCACTAGCTGGGGCAGAAAGCCTCAACTAATCTACGCGTAATACGTACTTTAAATGTTCGGTGAAAGCGTACAAGAATACTACAGAAAAATCGGGAGTCAACGAAATGCAACGACGTGATCGTAGGAATGCGGTTCCACTAGTAGAAACCGAAACTACTGGGTCATGATGTAGCACATGATATCATTCTCTTCCAAAGCACCCAAAAGCCAAACCATCGAGGCTTTCGATAAACAATTCTGACCATCCCACCCGCCCAGCTAACAGGTAATTAACAGTAGTTTCTGCAATTGTAGTCTTTATCGGCCGGGATCGCCACCGCGTTGAGTATGCACTCAGCACGGGGGTGATATATCCCGGGTGAGGCCCCCCTGCTTCGGGGCAGGAGGCCTCAACCAATAAATTACATACTTTCAATGATCGGTGAAAGCGTACAATGACACCGCAGCATTATGCACTGGGCGGTTTCGATTCAACACCTCGAGGCCCTGAGGCAACTGCATTCGAGTAGGGTTATGACGCGTGCTACGATAAAGGTAGCTTTTTTCATCAAGACGGGTTTCTGAATGACGTGGCATCTTATCACAAAATCGTCGGAATTCCATATTCGTGTTGACACGTGTTTCGTTGTCTCGTGAGGACATTAGGATCGTCCATCGGTCAGCGCTTTTGTTTTCCTGCAAACTCGGTCGTGTTGGGTAGGGTATAGGGCTCCTCAAGTGACCACGCTCAGAAAATACACGGTGCACCTCTCTCGTAGCATGCGTCTTATGGGGGTTAGTCTTGTTTGGCGAAACAAAACCTTGATTGGGACGTGCGTCGATTTGCGTACCCCACAGGGGACCTAAAAGTCACCAGAACCCGGAAGTCACCTATTAATAGAGCTTCTAAAGAAATTCCCCTAAGGACAGCCAGAGGAAGCCCCCGGCGTATTGTCCGCAGCAGTCATACGCTTTCGACACGTGCGGGGAATTACACATATAACCGAAGGTTCAAACATGATTCAGTCGAACTATATAAACATTTGTACAGGGTCAAAACAAACCCATATATGACACTCTACTTGTTTAGCATTGACAGTTGAAGTAGGTACTATAACAACGATACGTTCGTGCTAAACCTGTGTTGGAACGTTCAGAAAACAACCTCATGTGTTACGGCTGAACTTGAAAGGATTCTTCCCCGCAGCCTGCATGTCGCCATCAATAGATACATAAAATATCGCACGAGTTTCATCCACCCCCAGCAACCCCCTTCCCGCCAATTCCGCTGTGAGACGTGAGGACACAAGGGTTTTATCGTATTGAAATTTTACACGAAGTCAAGTTCAACTTGAAAAAAGTGGTTTTTGAATTGAAAGCTCAACCAAGTGGTATATTATATCATTTATAATTATATCATACCCCCGTATATATTACGCCCCAATCAGCAGAGCGAGACCATGCCACACACAACTATAACTCTGCACAAAAGAGCTGTACAACAGCAGAGAACAATAGAGAAAATGCCGAAACACGGTTCCTCCTACCTCAAGGACACCGAATCACCCTCCGAAATTGAAAAGGCGTACGGCACAATATGCAGACCATCCAAGTGTGGACCTCTGCTGCGCACAACCCGAAGCGATAGATATGTGCTATAAACGGTAGGGTTGACACTTGAATTGCACGAGACGTCTGACTCAACTAGATACTTAATTCTTTGAAACACACTTGTCAACGAAACGTGTAGATCCAACTCGGCCCTTAAGCCCGTTGCCTACGTGTATTATGAGTATTGATGTTGAGGTATCATGATAGCGTTAGGTAGCTGTTGAGGTGAACATTCCCGTCATGCGTCACTGTTTAGACGCATGCGTCCACTTAAAACTTTGGAATTCGTGCTTTGGGGAAAATCTAAAGCGCTGGCGGCACGCGCTGAGACATTATAAAAATTGATTAAAATGGCGTGCTACTCGTAGCGCAACAGGTTAACGCCTAAAAGTATGCCATTCGTGATTCGTGTACGTACTGATTCGTATATTTCTGGGGCGCACATCAAATCTTCCCAGAGCTGCACGAAATAGAATTCCCTCACACTTGGGGTCTGCAGTTAGTTGCCGTCTAGCTGTGGCAAGCGCGTGGGACTAGGGCCATTCTTATCGAAAAACTGTTTTCCATAATTTCCAATATTTGTTTCCAATATGTAGATGAAAGAGAAAAAAAGAGAACATATTTCCAGTTTTTGGAAATTCTTCAGATGGCAAAATGATTGGAAGGCTTCGCGTTCCAAAAAAATGGAAAAAAGGAACAATTGAGATACAGAAAATTGCGAGAAACAAATAGTGGAAACCATTGAAAATTTGGGAATTCATGGCTCCTATATGAATGACCCTTAGTCCTATTCGATCTCACATCATGTTGAAATTGTCGCGTCCAATGTCCGGTATGTATTGTGGGTTAGGGTTAGGGTTAGGGGACGATGTGGCTATGGTCTCCGTTTGGTTTCATTAAATTCACAGCTTGCTGCATGAATGGGGCAACCATTCTTCATCAACGTATGTTGTATTGTCAAGCCATGCTGCATTTCTTTTTTGCAAAGCTCTGTTACATACGGGGTGTGTGTGGGAGCTTTCACACCCTGTGCAACTACACCTACTCATAGTTGTCTGCCAGACAACTACTGTTTGCCGAAAAACTAATGTATGTAAACTTTGCACACCCTGACACCTACAACTAACAACTACAACTAGGAGTTGTGCGCGGCTGCAGCTACTTACAGTAGTAGTGGTTGTCCCCACACAACACGTTGCATAGGTTTTCCGCCCAGTAGTTGTCCGCAGACAACTACAGTAGTTGCACAAGTGTTTCAAACAGTAGTTGTCTACGAGTACAGACAACTAGTTGAAAAGGGTTGTCTAATGACAACTACAGCAGTAGTTGCACAACTTTTTCGAACAGTAGTTGTCTACAGACAACTACTACAGGTGCAAAACAGTTCCACACAGTTGCTGTCTACAGACGACTACGTAGTTGCACAACGTTTTCAAACAGTACGAGTAGTTGTCTACAGGTGTTCGCCACATCAAGGTAATATCATGGTAACAGCAGCGTAACAGCAGTGTTAATAGTTGCAGAATTACTTATATCGTAACCATTGCCGACGTCCCTGGCATCCATCACATTACATGTTGTATGTGACGTGGTGCCTAGGGTTATAGAATGGTGGACAGATAATCATATAGGTAAACAGCCTTGTGGCACCAAAAATAATATTCGTGCGTTCCGAAGCTCCCTTGGTAGGCCAAATAGACAATAGAATGTAGGCTTCGTAAGCCTATAAGAGTGTTCTGAGCCATTAGAACAATCCAAAATGTCGGAAATCCCGCAGACTTAACCATTTAGGAATTACGTAGGAGGTACGAGTATCATACTCGGACGATTGTTCGTGTCATAGATTGTAATTCCCAACACGTATACACTTATACGTATTTCTGTATTACACAGTACCCCAAGACACAAGTTCGGTGGGGTCAGTGTCAAAAAATAAAATAAAATAAAATTAATCTAGAGTGCGTCAGATGTGAATTCGACCGATTGACTAGTTAATACCCAATATTGAAAGCTGCGTAAAACGTTTGTTCGACGTAATAAATCTTTTAAAAGTTCGTAATTAAGATGCGATGATCCAAAACAGAATGCGATAGAATGGGAAAAGAACGAAACGTATTTGTAACGATTCCTTAAAAACAAAAATAACTCATGATAATGGGGAGGGTGAGGTGCGGCCTTTGATGGGTGTTGGGTGTTTCATTGTTACATACGCGTTCTGAGTGGCACACTCGCGAAAACATTCGAATATATGCAATCACGTGTAAGATGTAAAGGCGAAATGCATTGGTATTCGTTTGATGCGGCGACCGGGAGGAGCTTATATCGAACAATTCACACGTTCAGGTTGTTCGCAGACAACTAATCAGACAACTAACAGTTGTGCGCGGCTGTAACAAGTCCGTAGTTGCCCCTAAAAACATAGTTGCATAAGTTTATCACCCAGAAATGGTTTGCAGCTAACTAGTTGCACAACTTTTTCAAACAGTAATTGTCTACAGGCAACTAGTCGCACAACGTTTCCAAATAGTAGTTGGCTACAGACAACTAGATTCACAAAGCTTTCGAAGAGTAGCTGTCTGCAGACAACTAGTGGCACAGCTTGTCCAAACAGTAGCTGTCTACAGACAACTATGCACAACCGCTTCGAGTAGTATTTGCTTGAAGACAACTACGTAGTTTTGCAACTTTTTCGAAACGTAGTTGGCTGGCAGACAACTACTACGAATAGTTGTAGTTGTACAGGGTGTGAAACATTGTGCAACTAGTTGTATGTAGACAACTACGGTTTTAAAACAGCTGTGCAACTAGATATATATAGACAACTACTGTTTGAAAAGCTGTACAACTAGTTAGCTGCAAACAACTACTGGGTGAAAACGTTGCGCACCCAGTTGCCTGTAGACAGCTACTGTTTGGGAAAGTTGTGCAACTAGTAATCTGCAGACGATTTTCGTGGAAAAAACTATGCAACTAATTGTCTGTAGACAACTCCTGTTCGGAAAATGCAACTAGTTGTCTGCAGACAACTACTGGATGAAACACGTGGAACACATGGACAACTAGTTGCTTTGGGCCAGCTACTGAGTAGTTGCGGCCGCGCACAACTAGCAGTTGTAGTTATGAGTTGTGGTTGTACAGGGGGTAAGCTTTCAACAACATTTTGAACAATCTACGAAGCTAGGGTGCGCTATACTGTTAGTCGTCTTTTTCAAGCCTGTATTGCAAGCTCTGTACATGACCGAGCTCTACACAGTGTCTACATGTACAGGACAAAGTTCGGCCAAATAGTTTCAACCATTTAGTACAAATTCCTCCACGACGGCCACGACTGGTATCACATGCGCCAGGGTTACTGCGCCCGCAAATACTTGTTTCCATTATATATATATATATTGTTCGTGTTGAGCAAACAGACTGGTATGAACCATTTTGAACACTCGTACCGCAAATGTCGCTCTTTGTACTACAAGAGCATGTCGGTTTCAATGAAAATAGTTAACTAGATGAAGACTAGACCGAGCGGTGTTGCAAAAGTATCCGGTCAAAGTACCGTTAGGGACCAACACGCAAACACCTTGTTGAATGAGATTTCCACCACTAACCGAATGCGGCCTATTCCGGTATAAACGCCTGATTTCTGCAGTGTTACGTAAAACGCCCTTCATCAAGTATCGTGTGGTTTTCGCAACCACTCCTTGTGTTACCAAACCCGTCGACAGTGGGTGTTTTATTGACTCCACAGTCTGGCATAACGGGATCCTAGGTTGGAGCTAGGAATAGTCATCCGTGACACGTCTATTAAGCTTACGGCGCGTCGTTGGCAGTGACAATTCTGACCTCCGTTAACCCTAGCCGAGTTGTTGACGAATGCGGTGACACCATCCATGTAGGCCTTTCCAGAGTCACCGTGCAAAGCACCTGCGACAATACAACGACCAAAAGAGCGCCCCACGACGCTGCGTCAGTGCTACAAGGGTTCATGGGAATTCTGGTAGAAAAGTGATCCTGCTGGTGTACCACATATGTTACCATTCACGGGACGACATGGCGATACCTCAATCGGGAGAATAGGGCCAATATTGCCAGAGAGTAACCCTTAAAGGGATCGCGGAGGATGGGCGTTTCGATTGAACCTGGAGCAAACGAGGCATCGTTGCTTTTGGTACTGGTTGAGCTTAATATTGGGCTTACGATAACCCTGCGAGTGAAAACAGGCCGCCGGGAAACACATAATCAAGAACACCGAGGCTTTTGGAACAGGTACCAGACTCGGGAAACATTGGTCGTGGGAGTGGTGGCCGTCGGCAAGGTGTGACATATCTGAACAAGGTCGAACGTTTAACTATGTTACCATAGCCCAGCGTTGTAACCCTTGGCGAACAAACTGATGCACTCAAGGGCGCGAGAATGCATGAAGGAGGGCCGTCAGAAATGCGAAATTACGCACAATGGCGGCAGTGCGTATTGCACACAGTTTGGGAAGTACAAAATAAGAATCCCCTATTATTTCAGCAAGTAAAAACCAATATGGGCATGCACATGCGCGGAGAACGAACTTCGAACAGAAGCGAGCGCGGCTATTAACTCATGATTGTTCGAGTTGGTGCGTGCTAGGGTTCGGCAGCGAGAAACACTCCAGCATCGTACGGCTGCATCTAATTCAACCTACGCGAGGCTTTCGTACTGACAGTCTGTCTTCGAATATTTCAATCGAAGACGAGCATTTTCTGACCGAAGTGAAGTTGAGATATTACGCCGTGGCAGACTTGCATTGGTTAGACGAGTACTTATGATTGCAACTGAGATTGACGGTGGTCGCGTTGCGGAATGCACGTTGTTTTATATAAATAGGTACAGAAAGCTAGACATTAGGATATATACCGATTCCCGGTAAACCGAGAGAGTGTAGACTTATCCGGGGGGCGCTACGTGTCCTAAAAACCTCTCATGTCATGCATGGATAGTGGGTGGACCGCCGTCGTGTCGAGCACGGACTCGTTGAACAGTGTAATAGACATGAACACGAAATACGCCTGCAAACAAGCATATACTAGAAATACTGTGTTAGATGATTATATTTGTTACGAGGTAGTCATATTTTGTCGTCACTCGATAACACGGAGTAATTATCTGTAGTATGCAAAGTTTATGTTCAAGAGTCGGATCGTCGGAATATCCAGGAGAGGCCAATCAGAGTTCATTGTCAAGCACGCCAGTGAAGGTATGCAGGGCAAGTTACCCATTGTCGTACCTGGTCGCTACTATATCGTACCTGGTGGATTACTGTATGAGAATCCACGTGCGGAATAACATTCCGGCTCAGTAAACACATATAATGCGGGATAATGGATAGACTGTCGTATGTGGTTTGGTTATCCTGTGTGGTATATTACATATGACCGTATATGCAATGAGTACAAGATCGGTCACGCTTGTTGTTGCGCTGTCTGACGTATGGCATCGTAGGTGCTTGTCTGGCGTATAGTATCGTAGGAAGTACGTGTTGCTGTTTTGATATGCAATATCGTAGTGCATTTTGCTGTTCGCGATCATCATCAAGGGAGATCGAACAGGAGCGTTTGCACGCGCACGCGCACTCTCTCTCACTCTTGTTTTGCTCATCATCAGCCTCGCGTGTGAGCAAATACATTGATCAACATTGCCGTGGAGTCGCCAACACTATCATCTCTTCTATTGAATGAAGCGTTCATGCAAGTTTGCCTAACAGCGACTTAAGCGTTCACCCTCAAATGTAGGTTGTGTCTTGACTGGTCATCAGCAAGCGAGCCTACGGCGTACAAACCAGCTACGCGCTGGTATACACGCTACACCACATCCTTATTATACTGGGGGGCGGTTGTTCAAGACATATAATAATTTTGTGTAAATAGTGGCTTGAACCAAATGGCGTAGTTGAGCGATTTCGGTAACGATACCAAGTTTCTTTGGGCGCCAGCTCTCCATGTGAGACAAAACCGTTAGCAGGGGAGACAAACCCAAACCTCTCAAGAGTGTTCACTATGAATATGTGCTGCACCGGGGGGTTAGGAAGTGGACCCGACGACTAAATGGATTGTAGACCAGCGGTTTGCACAAACTGGGGCGGTGAGCGTAGTTGAGTTTCGGGTGTTCAGAGGAAATCATCGTCTTAGTTTAAGGTGTTCAAAAGAGACATTAGTTTTGCAAGCTGTAGACCCCCGGCTTATCTGGATTATAAATAATTATTCCGTCGGTTGTCATTGCAACGTTGTACTGTTGTGTATGACTTCAACAACTGGCTGAAATTGCACCATTCTCATATAACCCAGTGTTTGTCCCTACGCAAGGGGTGACAAGAACACTGGTTGATTGACAAGTGCGAGATATATTTAAACTGCTGCCATGCAATGCAGTCTTTGAATTGGTAAATACGCTGTGAAATGTTCCTGTCTACAACTATTTGCAAATCACGCTAGGGTTTCCAGTACGAGGCGTTAAAATCTGCGTGAGCGATGTGGGAGTCGTGTACCGTCTACATGTGTGAGAAGATCATCGTGGAATTGATATCGTCACAACATAATGGTCTTTCTATCGCAGAACTGAGACGTCTGGTTTCATGTGATAACAGCCGATTTTCCTAATTGAGAATTGCCTTTCCGATGAGAACGAAAATCGATTTTAGTACTTTGTTATTGTTTAAGAGTGGTATTTCGCTCACGATAAAAAATTGACCTAAAAAGTATGTTCCTCGATGGTAGGTATCGATCCACGAAAAAAAAAATGAAGTCGGCCTTGACAGGCTCGAAAAATCAAGGATTTAGGGGAATTTGCATTTATGAGCGAGGTCCCTCGCCCATAAATACAGATTTTTTTGGGATCTTCGATATCTTGAGACCGTCGATGCCGATTTCGTTTTTTTTTGTCATCGACGGGTGTCACAACTGACAATAGTTTACAATGAAAAAAATGACTGTAAGGGAGGTACATCTCTTACAATTCAAAAACCAATATTTTCGATTTTCATTCTCATCGGAAAGGCAATTCTCAAGTAGGAAAATCGGCTGTTTGATCTGTCCAGAAGGATATAAGTATAGTACATCGTTTGATGGACGAGTTATGATAGGTAGTGCTACGCCGAGAACACATGATGCATGATAAAATGTGTCACAGGCATTTGTAACATTTATCTCGTTCCAAACATGCTTTCTAACCTACACATTTACTTCGTGTATATGTACACTCGACACCTACAAGCTAAAACTGTTTAGTCCTTGAGCCGAAGCTGGAGCCCCCCAGTTATACTCATCTTAAAATAAGAATAAAACAACAATTGTTTTTGCAAGTGCACACAGATGTCTATGGTCGTCGCGTTGCACCTTGGGGTGGCCTTCTACATTTGAGTAGTGACTTCGCAACAGTGTGCATCGAAGATCGCTAGGTGTGACCAGTTTAAGGCCGACCCCTTTCGGCATGTACTGACACAAACAGGCCAGCTACCGATTCAATCAAAAACATTTAATGTGCAAATCGTCATCCCCATCCGGGGTGCGGTAGCTTTACAAGAAGGATACGCCACGACAAACAGTAATATAGTTAGGGTATATTCGTTGTGACAAATTGTGGTGATGCAACGGACGGCAGCTAAGTTCGTGGTTATTGACGAAACGCTGTGCAACTCGACAATCTTTCCTCCGGCATGGGGATAATTTGTCCCAGTAGCCTAGTTGGGGGTACCCTTAAGACAGGTAGTAACGGGTTCCTAACCAGCCTGGTGGGTGACATAAAACGTTGAGTATTTGCGTACTTAATACCAATTTTCTTCGAAATGTGTTGTTGTGTTGACGCAAAACCCAACTCAACACACATAACAAAATAGCCTATGGGGTCAAACTCGACCCCAAGCCCACAGCACGGGTATTTAGCAGTTGAATATGGGGCTGATATCATGAGCACATCATTTATTTACCTGTGGCAAGTGCGTGGGAATACCATATTTTTCTCGTGCATGGTATATTCAGGTCTCCTTTGTAGTTCCCTACTCGGATACGATACGACCCTCGCATGAAGGCTAGGGATGAGCAGAAAAGCTGGGAACTTCGCGCGACTACATCATTGGCCTTGTCGATATTATGACGACCTAATTATCATTAATATAACTGTGGTGGCATGTGAGCGTCGATAGACGCAACGTTGCACCAGTGTTGAGCAGCTGTCTTTTGTCACAGTGTCAGGGTCGGGACCATATCGCAAGCACTATTGTATGGCTACGATGTTCTTGCAAATCTGAGCTGCAGTCCAGACATTGAGCAGAACGAGCGGCAAGAGTACAACAAACGAGAAACCATCAATTTACGTATTATTGCAAGTATATGGTTTCGCAATATCAAGTTTATTGTGCACCACGAAATGATTAACCAGCAGTTTACTCGCTACATGCAATATAAACCATATTATCACTGACCTTATCCGACGGGCAGGAGACAAGTTATACCCATCATTGATCATGTAATGGATATTTACATTTGTACCGAACGAGATCGCCAGACGAGCAACGAATACGAACCGTCTCTGCATGCAGCTAATGATGGTGCAACATCTACGAACTATACGCATGGACTTGAATAGATGTGGTAATGATCCATGAAGTCTACAAAGAACTCGAAGAGGCTGCTTAAGCCTCCTTGTCTCCACTTTACTATCGTCACAACCGTGGCGCCCGAAATTCTACGAGTGCGAGCGCATTTAGGACGGCGAAAGGGCGGACTACATGCAAGCGTCTCGAGAACCGCATAGGGCCGGATCGTTACGAATAAGCAAATATGGTATCTTTATTTGGCGACGACAAATTACGCCGACTCTCCACAACACAATTAACAGCATCATAAACCGTGAACTTGAACACTCGATGCAGGACGGCACCCGGGGTGAATGGGAATCTAACATTGATCGAGATGATTTCGGGTTCCTTACGGCCTTGGTGACTAGAGCGTGCATATCTCGACTAGGGGAGTTCAACCCAGAACACTATACAGTTGAGTTTCCTTGCACAAGGGCTAATGGTCGTCTGGAGTTCCTATTGGTACTCTGTGGGGTATTTAGGGGTTGCCAAGTGCAAGATGATTAGGTATATAGGACGTATTTACTGTAGACGTTATGTGAACACTCTGTCTCCAAGGGAACATGAGGTATCAATTCCGCGTGCGTGTTGTATATCTTTCGGTAGCACTTCGATGTGAATAACATGTAGGGTTTATGTGCGTGCGGCACGTCATCGTGGGTGCAACACGTCACCCCGACGTTTGTAACGGTGGGAGTGTTCGTATTGTACGGTATCGTAGGCACAACAACCTCGGGAGTCGTGAGCACTGCTTCATGAGGCCTGGCTGAGTTCTCCGTTCGAAGCACGTACGAAGACATGGACAGACGCCCAACTCACCAAAATGTATGGTCAGCACCTAAGACAGGGCGTCCAGACACTACGGCAACGGCGTAGGACGAAGATGGAATTTAAAAGCACATACACCCCACCTTAATTGGGGTATTTGCTTGACACCAACACTTCCTGCACCGACCAGAGGGGGGGGGATCGCTGCAACGCATAGCCGACGGTGAAGAGAGGATCTGCGACTCGCCTAGAAGGGCGACTTGGACTGATACTAACATGCGCCAGTGTGAGGGGATACTGCGGCGACTGGGCGCCGTCTATATAACGCTGACTTGACGGGAAAGAAGCCCGCTCGTGTTGGACGGTAGAACCCACGTCAGACATTGTGGGGTTGACAACTCTAGTGCGACGGTGGGGTTGGAGGTGGAAGGAGAACACAATGTTACTCTGGCGTGGCCGGGATGCCTGATTTTGCACGTACGATTTATTATCGTCCCGCGGAGTCGTCCCAATATTCGTGGGAGGTCTATTTCAGGGCTAAGGTCGACCAGCGAAGAGATCCGTGCCGCGACGATCAAGAGTACCAGATGGGTTCCGGTGATTATACTGCCAGCGTATGCTCGTGGATGCTCTGTTAAAGCGGGCATCGAACTAACGTAGTTACGGGCCTATCCTGAGTCCGTTGACCATCAAAGTTCCAACCCCATGTTCCCTGTGTAGTGCCCCCACGTCGCGACGCTTTTTGTTCCAATAAACTAACTGTCCAAGACTGAGGAGCTGCAAATATATTTCGAAGTTTATACATTTGAAGCGTGGTGGAACTGGCGTGAAGCCAAATCGAAATAAACAAATCACGACAACTACATGATATCGCATAGGGTTGGACCTTTGATACTCAATGGTTACGGGAGGGCCCTGACGCTTTGGCTGTTGCACTGAAATAAGGTATTACCCCTCAGTAAAAGCATGTACGCGGATGTCGGATACAGACGACTAGATGATTCATAGAGTAGGTGCCCTCTAAAACAAAAAGTCGTTGAGCTAATGCCCGCATATTGTCGGTGTTGTTCCCACACAATCAAAGTAAACTACCACAGCCGGACGCGTAGGTTCACCGTCCTCCATGATTGTTTGAAGCACGGGTATAGTCAGTCAAACGTATCTTCACTTAAGGTTGATGTGCCATGGTCGGAGTTTAGGGATAGGTATCGTGAATCGTTCGACAAGCAAGTTGGTGCTCGACGACACATGCGACGGCTCGAAGACCTGAGACATAATGCATACTTTAACCCGTCACAAAGTAGAGTGTCTCCGACACCACCGGTTGGCGCCATTGACGGTACCCTTCCTTACCTCCTGAATCCGCAGAGTTGGAAACAAAAGACGTGTTGCCGCTCATCAAAACGCTCGCCTCGAACACCGACACAGCCCCTGAAACATTTCGTTAATACAGCGAGGCAGGTGTGCATTGTATAAACTGTGCGGTAGACGGGGACGGAAAAAGCCATATCTTCAACGTATGTGAGGATTCAGACATACGAAGTGACGAAGTCTGGCGTGTGTCGTCACGGACAACCATAAGGGTAGGCCATGCAGTACGGGCGATAATGTTTTTTCTATATTACGAGCATCATACCAGGTATTCGTTATCTTGAAGTGAATACTGAAGGTCGGTATGATGACGAACCTACCTACGATCTGGTATATGATATATCATAATCAAATAACGCGATATACAGGGGTGCCCGTATAATAGGTTTTCGACGCCTCACGTCGAAATATTCAACTTCGACCCTCCCGAGTATACCTGACACCGTCCCCTCCCTCTACGCATTAACAATATCTATATAAAACCGAACACAGGGGACGGT
>MEHQ01002940.1:0-87099 GCA_008828725.1 Saccharina japonica
CGTGGCTACGGTACGAGCAACTATAACTCGTTCAAATTCAACCGGACAATTTTCGCACGACATCTCGTTTTCCGAGAGTATTCGTGGTTCAATGACTACTTCTGTATCGTGACACGGTTTTTTGTCAGTATATGCAGTAATAACGGCTGCAAAACGAGGGACGTAAATTAACACGGTTACGTATTTTTACCGCGTGAGTTTCAGCATCTTTGTGCACTGCTGTTACAAAAATTTGCAGTGCAGTGGGTGGGGCCAACCTTGAACGAGCATTAGTTGACTTATGGATAGCTGGGATGGTAACAGTGCTTGAAGAAAATTTTAATGGTTGATTTTTCCAGTCAAGAACTGCATCAAGACGAGACATAACATCATTATCAAGTAATATATAGTCTGTCCGAAGTGATGGTATAACGAGGGCATCAATACGGCGAGACATATCGCCTAAAGTGATCGACAACTTAATAAGTCCCTTGACTTTTAGTGGCAAACCGTTGGCTGCGCTCAAAGACATACAAGATGGAGGGACAGGCTCAATAATAGCCTTGCATAAAGTTGGATGACGTTTCAAAAATAATAGCGAAACGCACGTGACGTCGCTTGCTGTATCTACAGTCAACTCTGTGGAAAGAGACTGTTAATACGTCCAGGGATACGTATCCTCTGAAATGAAAAAAAGGAGACAAATATATGTTTTTCCTAGACAGCGACGAGCTGAGCCAATATATTTTTTCTTTTATTAATATCAACATGACCTCCGCTTCCTACTGCTGTACTACGGTGGGTCGGTATTGTTTTCCGTCCTTCTGTTGCACTTCGATGGATCGCACGACGTTTCGATCCTGTGCTCAGTTCAACAACAGTTCTACCAGCTGCATCCCTCTTCTGCCCACTATGGGGAGCAGAAGCTGAACTCTTACAGGTAATCGGAACACTTAAACCAGACGAATTCACGGCAAGCACGGGCTGCTGTGCTGATGAAACTATGCTACGACCTGGTACCTTACCTGCCGACATCTTTCTACGAGTACTCGTACGAAACTCTTTTTCATTCAAAGCGGCGCAAGAAGGATTTTTGACCTTTTTGCGTCCTTTCTACTGTTTTCGACGACAACAGCAGACTTGCAAGTCCCAAGCGCTACGGACAAAGCACCTGGGCACCCCTAATCAGAGTCGTCGTCCGTCGAGGGTGGCCTGCGCTTCTTCTTCGGCTTTTTCGCCTTCGCCTTCTGTGTTGATGGCGAATCTTGTGCTTGTGCCGCCTCCTTCATCTCGCGACGACGCGTGAAGCAGTGGTCCACCGTGTGGTTGTTCCTGGACCTGCAGGAAGGGTGGGTGCACGTCCTCGTTGTACTTTTGCTCGACGACGATTTGCGAGCAGCTGTCTTCGAGGATGATCCGCGTCGTCCGCGCTGGTTGTTGGGCTGCGGAAGGAGGGTGCGATGCGGAAGGGTCGAAGGGACGACAGTGGGGCACTTATTGAAACAGAGCGCTTATATGACCGCCCGCTAAGCTGGAAGCTTCGTGGCGGCGAGCACTGTCGATYGCTTCTTTCAGTGACGTCACTGATTTGTCGTTGAGCATCAGACAGCGTACGTTCGGCTTCAAGCCCTGTTGCCACAAGGCAACAGTCAACGCGTTCCACGGGGCGCGTTTGTCGTTGAGACGTTCAACGGCAGCTTTGAACTGTGACAAGATTGTACGGAATCTCATCGCATATGCTGTTACGGTTTCAGCACTGTTCTGCGTAAATGTCGCGATCTCTCTCGCACACTCGTCGACTGAGTTCGCAGGCATGAGAAGGTCAAGTAGAGCACGAGTCATTTCTTGCCACGTTTGGGGAGCGGTGAACGATCCGCGGTCCTCTGGTTCGGAGTCAACAGAGGCGGTACGAGTATCTATCTGACCCGTGAGAAGCTGCTGGATCAAAGTCAAGCAGTGGCCCGATCCCAGCAGTGCGATGTGCTCGAGTGCTACGATGTCAGCAAATTTCTCGTCGTTCGGCCGTACACGTTTGGCCTTGAGGCCTACGACAATCCTGAAATGACCTAAAATTTCAGTCACATTCTGGTCGCTTTTACCAGTCAATTTCGGAACGCAACGCAAGTCTGCTGCTGTCACGGTCACAGCAGCTACATCTCGGTACAACGGAGCGGCGACAGCGTCACGGTACGACGTAGACTCTAACGAGGGTTGGGTTGCTGACGGCAGCAACAACGGGGGAGGGGTCACTGACGGCAGTGACGCAGGGGCAGGGTTGGAGGTGGACGCAAACGATTCTTTTGTTTCACCTTGCTCTGCTGGTGTCCCTACATCTACATGCGCGGCATACGGACGTGGGTTTTCCGAGATCGTCAACCTTGACAATGCGGATCCTGCTGACTCAACAGGCAACGCTTCACTTACCGTCGACCTCCCTCGCAAGAACTGGATGGTCTCCGCCGACAGCGTTGGCGGGGACTTCTCGTTCTTGTTCAGCCCGCGTATGCGTGCTGCTGCCTCAGCCTTGAACAGCAAAACTTGCAGCTGCTCGACGTTGAGATCCTCGATTGTTTCCAACGCCTTCTCCTCGACGTCAGAGGATGAAAATTGCGAAGGAGATCGCTCTTCCGCCGAGTTTGGAGACGAAACCTCCATGCTCGTAGAGTCAGCGACGGCGCCTTCCTCTGTGTTGTTGAGGTCGGCGACGGCGCCTTCCTCGGTGTTGTTGGGGTCGGCGACGGCGCCCTCCCCTGCGATCTCCCTCTCTTCATCCGAAGTGGGGGGTTCGTAGTCTAAATTGTCCTCCAACGATGGAGGACGTTCGGAAATCTGCTGCTTACGAGCAGCATGTTTCTTTTTCCTGGTCATACTGACCAAGCCACCGCGTAAAAACAAATGAAGCTGTCACCAGTTTCGAGTCTGTCGTCAACGCCAATGTGAGTACAAGTACTCAAGGTTCGACTCGAAGCTTGCAACAGTTCTCATTTGTGAGTATCGCGTCAGTCTGCTGGAATACACCCGCCAACGTGACATCTTGACGTCCCGGCGCGCTTTAGTCCCAGACCCCGCTTGACGAAGTCTCGTCCGTGGAGGGTGATAGATCACAGCCCTAAATACACAAAAGTGCTTCAAAACTGATAGTTGAGGGTATGGAGGCGGACGTCATCCCATCATATTACACAAGAATGCTCTCCGGTCAATAATTACCCAGATTCATAGTTCGGTCCTGCTGAAGACGAAAGGATTTATGCGTACGAGATCTTTACTGATGTGAGATCAGTCAGGAGAGTGCACGAGTCACAGTTTGTATCACCGACATGGAGAGTACGCGTAGAATCTTCTGACGTGGGGAGAATATAGGTTGATACCGTCTTGCGCAATCCTTACGGTGATCTCTCGAGAGTATATGCAGTTTGGACGAGGACATGGCTGCCACAATGCTACTAATATAAAATGTACATGTATCCCTCCCACCATCTACCCTACGTGTACTAACCCCTTCTGCCCCCCTCCCCCCCCCGCCACACACCCTGACAACCCTACAAACCCTTACAGACTGCAAAGTACTAATACCTATATGCTATTTTTATAAAGTATAATAGATAAAAAAAAAACCTAAATGTCCGTCCTGTATTGACCCAACTGATTTTACTTGTCTACAAGACATGATTGATCCCCCCCAAAAAAAAACCTGAAAATTCATACCAGATTTTAACATACCTCCTGTCAACATGGTTGATTGGTCCACACCCCTGTCTCTATGTGTGTGTCCCCCCCCTCCCTTTAACAGTTATAAGGGATACAAACCCCCCCCCTTTTTTTTCTTTTTTTTTTAACCCCTACCTACTAATTGCCATTAAAGATACCTTATAGGTACAAATAAATAATGCACACTACGAATATTTTTTTAAAAACCCAAATCACTAATTAATTAAAAATCCATCCAGGTGCCTTTAAGTTTTACTCCCTAACCTGTCCTCACACACCTCTTATGCAAAATATAATACTGCTATTATAATAAAATCGTCTGATTAACCACTATTTACTTGTTACAAACAATTTCCCCCCCAAAAAACCCCTGAAAATTCATACTAGATTTTAACATACCTCCTGTCAACATGGTTGATTGGTTCATACCCTTGTATGTATATGTCTCCCCCCCCTGCCCCCCCCTTTAACAATTATAAAGGATAAAACATTGTTGTTGTTCTTACTAATTGCCACTAAACATACCTTATAGGTACAAATAAATAATGCACACTATATAAAAAACCCAAATCACTCATTACTTAAAAATTAATCCGGGTGCTTTTAAGTTGTACTCCATAACCTGTCCTCACACACCTCTTCTTATATACCAGACATGGCTACAAATAGTAGAACCCCTCTATCACGTAAACTCGTCGGAACACTATAGTATACCTGGTACGTTTATTTCAGACTGTTTAATTTTAATTTTAATTTGATTTAATTTTTCCTTCCCCCACAAATAGACACACACTTCCTGAATTCTACAGCCTCAGATTGTGTCCCCCTCATACGGGATGTACATCCTACATGAGGACATATAAAATCCGTAAGTACGCGCGATCGAAGTATTACACTCAGCTAGCAAAGATGAGTTTCGACGAAATCCTCGAGCTCACAGCTGTTGTTTTTTTAATTTCTTAATAATAACGCATAACAGCAGTACAGGACACCTAATAAGAAGCAGGCTAATAAGAAAGCCAGGCTGAGATTTAAAGGTAAAGAATAAGAAATTCGGGAGTCGTTGTCTTGAAAATGGTGTAGGAAGCACCCTCTCTCAAATAAGAAATCCAGCCTGGACCATATTTCCTGTTTCTTATTACTACAGTAGATGTGTCCTGTTGTATTAATAGTATGTTGCGGCCAGCAAGATCTACTGCTTGCTGCTGCTGTTGTGTGGTAGATTAGATATGATTATCTTGTTCCTAAAAGGTACATGTATGTGCACCACCAGTACACAACACGCATGAGAACATCATCATCATCATCATCATCGTCATCATCGTTATCAGCATCGCCATCATGATATTACCACGTTCCACTTGGGAACGGGAAAACGTAAAGCAAAAGCACGGCGTATGTGCGAACTACGAGTACTCGTCTGGGTGCAGCAGTCAGAAATCAGAACGTCCGAACGTCCGAATAAATAGTCCGAACGTCGAGAGTGGCAAGTGGCCAAGACTACGTATAATGGAACACATATGATTGGCCGAGAGGTGGAAAGTAGGAAGGCGGCACAACAACGACACTACGACGCACGACATTATTAATAATGTACTGCTGTACTGCTGTACTCTTATGTATGATACGAGTACACGAGTACGTACATATGCTTTTTTCTGATTGACCGAAACCCACAGCAGAGTGATACGTACGACGTTGGAAAGTTGGAAGAGAACAGTTTTCGTGTTTGGATTTTCGTTTCGTGTTTGGACATTGGACATGCTCGATTCCGGAGACGAGTTCTCGTTTCACCGTAGATGGCTACGAGTAGTGTGTGGTTAGTTGTTGCCGAATAATTTACGTAAGGACTTTTATCAAACCCTATTAGATAGCTGACAGACATATACATAGCAGCGAGCTGGAAGCCGGAGGCAACAGGGATTGCAAAAGTGAGTCGCTGCTTCTTGGAGCACCACCCGCCGTGAAACGCCTCAGACTGGTGCTGGTGCTGGTGCTGCTGTGCTGGTGCTGCTGCCGCTGCTGTGCTGCTGCTGCTGCTGCTGCTGCTGCTGCTGCTGCTGTGGTGGTGCTGCTGCTGCTGCTGCTGCCGCAAGTGGCAAAATTACAAAATTTACCCAGTAAATAATAGACTTACTTGAGTTTAATGAGATATTAATCGAACCGAACGCACAGCAAGAAAGGTGGCGGTCTTGTACCACCTGTACCAAGCCTGTACTTCAAAGTTCGGCTCGTAGAGGCAGCTTCGACCTGACGGAGGGTACGCCCAGAGCCAACGATGGTACGCCCATCGACCGCTGGCTATTGTGGTCATAAGTTTACCTCATCATCATGCCTCTCCCTGCTCTCTCTCTCTGCTGCATTCCACGTTCTGCCTACGTATGAATGTGGATGTTTACGTATACAGTAGGGGGGCCTATGTAAGGCGGTCTGAATAAGGCGGTCGTTCGAGATAAGGCGGTCAAAATCGGCTCGACACGACAGAAGATGCGAATAGGGCGGCTACCGCCTTATATAGAAACGGACCCTATATAAGGCGGTATCTGCCTATTCAGGGCGCCTACCGCCTTATTCAGAGCGGCTACAGCCCTATCCACGGCCCACTTTCGCCTCCATTCTGTGGAGAGCGCAGCGGATGCGTGCGGCAATGGCGATGCCTCTTTCTATCTGCAGAAGGCCAGGATGTCGTTCATCAAAGCGCATGCCTCTAAGCCAGTGCAGCAGGCAGACATGAGGCAATTTTGAGAGTCTCAACAAGGTCAAGGGGGGGGGCACAGCGGAGCACTGTAGTGCAGTACAGTAGTCAAGTACACTATACGGTGCACGTAAGAATAAGGTTGGAGCTCTATGTGAATGTGTAGCAAAGCAAAGAGTCCTCTCCGCACAACAGCAGGCAGTATGTATCTTCTCTGGGTGGAGTGTGTCTTCGGCGGCTCTGTCGCCCGCAGCTCAATTTATATAGTATACTTCTCAACATGCAAGTGTGTGTGCACCGTGATCTGCTTTGCATTGGTGTGTACGACCAGTATTTTGACACACACACATAGTTTCTGGTTCAGCACTGGTACTGCTGCACAAGCTGTACCTTCCTTCTCCGAGCACAACGTATGATACCCTGCTTCGTAGGTTCTCTGTTCAATCTTCTGGGTCACAGGCGCTCTGTGGCGGTACATTAAAAGGCTGTATGCACTCAATAGGGCGTTACCGCCTTATTTGGGATATCACGCAAAGCCAATAGGGCGCGTCAACCGCCCTACTCCAATAGGCGGTCTTTCGAGATAAGGCGGTCAAAACCTCGGTACCTATACGCCTAATATAGCCCCCCCACTGTACCTGGGAATGAGCATGGAATAATCGAATATAAACGTCCTGGATATCGGTGTGGGCGTATATACGTACAGGAGTACGAGTACAGAGTACAGCAGTGTATCAGAGAGAGAAAACTCTGTGGTCACAAGCTACAGTGGGGGGCCTATATAAGGCGGTATAGTGTACCGAGTTTTTGACGCCTTATCTCGAAAGACCGCCTATTGGAGATAGGGCGGTGCCGCCCTATTGGGCTTTTGGTGAATCCCAATAAGGCGGTAACGCGCACTATTGAGTGCATACAGCTTTTTAATGTACAGCACAGAGCGCCTCTGACGCAGAAGATGACCCAGAGGGGCGCTCACGAAGAGGATATCATACGTGTGCTCGGAGAAGGAAGGTACAGCGTTGCAGCATACCAGTGCTGAACCGCAGTAAATATGTGTGGTGTCAAATACTGACACACCAATGCACAGCAGATCAGACGGGTGCACACACACTTTGCATGTTGAAAGTAAATATTAATTGAGCTGCGGGCGACAGAGCCCGCCGAAGACACACTCCACCAGAGAAGATACATACTGCCGTACTGTTGTAGCGGAGGATTCTTTGCTTTGGCTACACATTCACAACAGAGCTCCAACCATTCTACGGCACCGTAACTACTGTACTGACACTGTACTGCAGCTACAGTGCTCGCGCTGTGCCCGCCGCCTTACTGTTTGAGGCCGCAAAATTGCACCTACGTTCTGGCCTGGCTGGCACTGGCTTAGAGGCATGCGCTTTGATGAACGACATCCTGGCCTTCTGCAGATAGAAGGAGGCATCGCCATTGCCGCACGCCTCCGCTGCGCTCTCCAGAGAATGGAGGCGAAAGTGGGCCGTGGATAGGGCTGTAGCCGCTCTGAATAAGGCGGTAGGCGCCCTGAATAGGCGGCTACCGCCTTATATAGGGTCCGTTGCTATATAAGGCGGTAGCCGCTCTATTCGCATCTTCTGTCGTGTCAAGCCGATTTTGACCGCCTTATCTCGAACGACCGCCTTATTCAGACCGCCTTATATAGGCCCCCCTACTGTATACATATCGTACATACCAGGTACGCGTACATCGTACGAGTAGCAGCACATCGTATCGTAAGCAAAAAGGGTCTCCGGCAGTTTGATAATAAACAGCAGCGTGCATCAGCATACTACTGCTGTGCTGCATGTGGATGCTGCGCCCCGCGGATGTATATAGATAAACACACGACGGGTTATGAGCAAAACAAGCAGCAAGCAGGACGGCAATCATCTGCTTGCGTATACGATTATGCCCCAAATAAGCGACGCGGCAAGTCTTTTGCCAACTCTCGACAAGTGGTCCTTTGCTCACGTCGGTTTGCATGCTTCCTGGTAGCGCACATTTCACAAGGTTTATGCGCGGCGCTTCGTAGCGATCCCAAGACAAAAAAAGTCGCTTTCGTATGTTTTGTTGATGGTTCTCTAAAAGCATAATAATAAGCTCTACGAGTACGCGTATCGGCTACGAGGTAAGACATACATGCCTTGAGAAAGTCTTCCAAGCCCTTTCTCAGCAGGGGCTTGTCTTAGACGCTGTTTCGTCCCTTTTCGTGTCTTATTTTCGTAAGGCAACGTCCCTGCGCTCGAAAAGGGCCCATATGGCATTTCTCTCGCACCAAATATACTCCGTGTGAGGACCACATGCGAGTACGAATGACCTTGCGTGGTATTTTGTATGTTGCTGGTGTCACGAGTGGAGAGAACGGTTACACGTACAAAGGAAACGGCCACGATTATCTTACTCTCGATCACAACGCAGCAGCGGTACTGCTGTACCCTGAACGTACGTATCAATGCAGTCCGCTGCGTTGCTCATTCATGTTCCTTCCCGCCGGTGCATGCACGCACCCGCACTGCTGGTCCAGTCTGATGATTATGTATGTTGAGCTGTGTCACCGCTTGCTATCAGATAAGATGGAGGTGGGTGTAAAAATACGAACATTTAAGCTTCGACGTTGGATTAGGCTGATTGAGATGCACCACATGTACGATGCACAACATGTATCATACCGTACAATAATAGAAGGCGAAGGCATTTCTCTCAGACCAAATATACTCCGTGTGAGGACCACATGCGAGTACGAATGACCTTGCTTGGTATTTTGCTGGTGTCACGAGTGGAGAGAACGGTTACACGTACAAAGGAAACGGCCAAGAGTATCTTGCTCTCGATCACAACGCAGCAGCGGTACTGCTGTACCCTGAACGTACGTATCAATGCAGTCCGCTGCGTTGCTCATTCATGTTCCTTCCCGCCGGTGCATGCACGCACCCGCACTGCTGGTCCAGTCTGATGATTATGTATGTTGAGCTGTGTCACCGCTTGCTATCAGATAAGATGGAGGTGGGTGTAAAAATACGAACATTTAAGCTTCGACGTTGGATTAGGCTGATTGAGATGCACCACATGTACGATGCACAACATGTATCATACCGTACAATAATAGAAGGCGAAGGCATTTCTCTCAGACCAAATATACTCCGTGTGAGGACCACATGCGAGTACGAATGACCTTGCTTGGTATTTTGCTGGTGTCACGAGTGGAGAGAACGGTTACACGTACAAAGGAAACGGCCAAGAGTATCTTGCTCTCGATCACAACGCAGCAGCGGTACTGCTGTACCCTGAACGTACGTATCAATGCAGTCCGCTGCGTTGCTCATTCATGTTCCTTCCCGCCGGTGCATGCACGCACCCGCACTGCTGGTCCAGTCTGATGATTATGTATGTTGAGCTGTGTCACCGCTTGCTATCACATAAGATGGAGGTGGGTGTAAAAATACGAACATTTAAGCTTCGACGTTGGATTAGGCTGATTGAGATGCACCACATGTACGATGCACAACATGTATCATACCGTACAATAATAGAAGGCGAAGGCATTTCTCTCAGACCAAATATACTCCGTGTGAGGACCACATGCGAGTACGAATGACCTTGCTTGGTATTTTGCTGGTGTCACGAGTGGAGAGAACGGTTACACGTACAAAGGAAACGGCCAAGAGTATCTTGCTCTCGATCACAACGCAGCAGCGGTACTGCTGTACCCTGAACGTACGTATCAATGCAGTCCGCTGCGTTGCTCATTCATGTTCCTTCCCGCCGGTGCATGCACGCACCCGCACTGCTGGTCCAGTCTGATGATTATGTATGTTGAGCTGTGTCACCGCTTGCTATCACATAAGATGGAGGTGGGTGTAAAAATACGAACATTTAAGCTTCGACGTTGGATTAGGCTGATTGAGATGCACCACATGTACGATGCACAACATGTATCATACCGTACAATAATAGAAGGCGAAGGCATTTCTCTCAGACCAAATATACTCCGTGTGAGGACCACATGCGAGTACGAATGACCTTGCTTGGTATTTTGCTGGTGTCACGAGTGGAGAGAACGGTTACACGTACAAAGGAAACGGCCAAGAGTATCTTGCTCTCGATCACAACGCAGCAGCGGTACTGCTGTACCCTGAACGTACGTATCAATGCAGTCCGCTGCGTTGCTCATTCATGTTCCTTCCCGCCGGTGCATGCACGCACCCGCACTGCTGGTCCAGTCTGATGATTATGTACGTTGAGCTGTGTCACCGCTTGCTATCAGACGGAGGAGGTGGGTGTACAAATACGAACATTTAAGCTTCGACGTTGGATTAGGCTGATTGGGATGCACCACATGTATGTACGATGCAAGAACATGTATCATACCGTACAATTATTATTATCTTTGTCATCCGACGATGTGCAGCATGAGCTTCAACGTTGGTCGCTCATAACATTCCCGAAAGCAGAAAACCATCATACAATGCTACAAGGTGCTTACGCGTACATAGTAGCGGGCGGTTCTGCCCGCTACGCTTGCTCATGAAGGACACAACAACATAGATAGCATGAAAGAAAGTCATAGGAGGTGGGACAGAACATAAGGAGGAAACAGGCGACTTGCAAATGTCAAGAGTTCCATGCCCCAGGACAACAAAGCTACGAGTGAGTATATGTTCGAAAGAAAAAAAATGGCACTTGGGCACACCGCAAGGCCCTGCGCGAACTGCTGGGTGTGATTTGTGCCTTATTCGTGATTTTTTTGTGTTTAATTCGTATCTATACGTATATTTTCCTGTTTTTAGTTTTTAGTAACACTATTTGGTTGTGAGGTAGGAAGCACTTCCTAGTGGGATAGAGGTACGGGCGTAGACGTAAACCCAACCCAACCCCTAACTCTTAACCAAAAACCAAAAACGGACCAAAACGAGCGAGAAGCGTGGCTGCTCCGCTTTCGTTTCGTTTCGTTTTTTTTTGTCATTCCGAACCCGCGGGCCAACGATTTAGTAGCATTTGAAGCTGACCCCTCCTAGCCTACCGGGGCGATGGCTTTTTGTTGCTGATACGATAATGAACGAGGCACAATGTGGTACCGTAAGACCAGACTATGTAACAGCCGATTTTCCTAATTGAGAATTGCCTTTCCGATGAGAATGAAAATCGAAAATATTGGTTTTTGAATTGTAAGAGATATACTTCCCTTACAGTCATTTTTTTCACTGTAAACTATTGTCAGTTATGACACCCGTCGATGACGAAAAAAAAAACGAAATCAGCAGCGGCAGTCTCAAGATATCGAGGACCCCAGAAAAGCTGTATTTATGGGCGAGGGACCTCGCTCATAAATGCAAATTCCCTTAAATCCTTGATTTTTCGAGCCTGTCAAGGCCGATTTCAAAAAAGAAATCGTGGATCGATACCTATCATCGAGGAACATATTTTCTAGGTAAAATTCTTATCGTGAGCGAGATACAACTCTTAAACAATAACAAAGTACTAAAATCGATTTTCATTCTCATCCGAAAGGCAATTCTCAATTAGGAAAATCGGGTGTTATGTGCTGATATGATAAGATGATGAACGAGCCACAAAGTGGTACCATAATAAGACCATTTTGGTACATACATTTTGTGGGTCGTGGTCTTACGGTACCACGTTGTGGCCCGTTCATCGTCTTATCAGCACCATAGTAGTGCCAAAGAAAATGGATGTACCCCTCGTATGGGCCCGCGTGACCGGTCGCCCCGGTGGTTCAGCAGGTAACCACGAAGCCTGTTGAGTTGGAAGTCGAGGGTACGAGTCTCCGTATGGAGTTTTTTTTTTTCTCGAACGACACCACCACCTGTCGAGAGCGCATAATATAGCGTGGGTAAGCACAATTCGACGAGAGTTGAGGGAATAAAAAAGTGCTAAAATGTTATCGCGATAAAAATGCCAGGCAGGTATATACCGCAGTGGAGAGGGGGGGAGAAGAGCCTACTTAGTGACCCCGGATCTGAGTTACGGCTAAAAAAGAGGGAGAGAGAATAGAAGGGCGAAAACAACAAATGGGATGGACAAAAAAAAAGAAGACAATCTAAACCGACGTAAGAGGCCGAGCCACGAGCACGTGGCAATTCCCACCACCCACCCTCACCCTATAAGCCTAGCGCCTTGTGTCTATCCCCTCTACCCTGCGGTTGAGGGGTGGACAAAGGGTGATAGTGGATCTTTAAAATGGGGGTATTTGTCTTGGTAGTAGTAATGTTGACCCTCAGATCGAACCCTAACCCTAACCCTAACCCGAACCCTATGCCAGTGGTCAGTGCTTGCTTGGCCAATCAGAGTGCCTAATTAGCTACCTTAGGAAGATCCACTAACAGGGTCTGTCCACTACTGATATATGGAGACCAAAGCAGGTCCACTATGTTCCCAAGGTTGGAGCATCCAACAAAAAGACAAAAAGGGGGTGTCTCGCCACTATGTATGATACTCGTATCTGACCCCTGAGATAGTGCCCAGGACCTAGGAACAATACGCCACCATATTGTTGTTTTTTTTATTGTTCCGCAAATACATACCGACAATATGTGCCCTGGGACTATATACGAGAATGATACGTACGTATAATGTATACGTGTGTGTGTTCTTCACATTAAACCTTCCTTTCTACCCGTCGACATCCAGCACACAGCACACCCAGTGTCCGTGCCGATTCTTCATCCTAAAAAGGTACCAGTTCTGTGGTCACAACGTGTGGTGTACACTGGTTACTGTATACGAGAACGATACGTGTGTGTGTTCTTCACATTAAACCTTCCCTTCTACCCGTCGATATCCAGCACACCCAGTGTCTGTGCCGATTCTTCATCCTAGAGAGGTACCAGTTCTGTGGTCATAAAACTACGACACAGAGATACTACGCTGCAGTGCAGTAAGCAGAGCGGACAATGCAATGCCATATACGACAGGCAAGACCTACCCTGTTAGCAATCCAGGTGCATGACACAGAAAAAAAGAGTAAAGAAGAGAAAAAGCGCAAAGGAAAACATCAAGAAAAAAAATAAACATAATTCGTGTAGTAAATCAACAATCGAACAACCAAACAAAAACATGACAAAAAACAAAAAGTGTCGTGCTTCTCCCAGAGAGGAGATGCGACAGACAATAAAAATCAAAGGAAATGGAACGAAATGAAATGGAATAAAAAATAACGTAAAACAGAGGAAGACTAAGAACAACAGGGAAGGACAGGCAACCGGAGTTTACTGGTACACCAAAAGCACCTTCCAGGCAGCCAAGGCAGGTTTGTACCCGTAGTACAAACAGGTTCTACCAGCTAGTCGGTCTGGTACCTTGCTACCCTGTCTGCCGTGTCTTTCCTGCTTTCGTCCGCCTCGATTCCCCTAAGAACCCCCCCCCCCCCCCCCCCCCCCCCCCCCCGGGGGTGGGAGGTCTGGTATGTGTGTGTGTTTTTGTTTTTTTTTTTTTTTTTTTTTTTGTTTTTTGGGGCGATGCTGCTGTAGTCGAATGGAGATTGCGGGCGTGTAGTTCAGTTTTGGACACGCATAACATGCTGTATGGATTTTTAGGTGTACCTCTTCGGACTGGTGTATCCTTTCCCTGCTAAGTGTGCGTGTTCTTTAGGATTCTCTGATGGCTCTAGCACTTTTGTGACCACGGGCTGTGATCTTGCTAGATCAGACTATAGGGATTAGCAACTGAAACGAGTTTAATGTGAAGACAACAACAACAACAACTAACTAATTAGTTTTTTAGTATTCGTACCCCCCCTGGGACATGAGTTGAGCACTCGTATTTTTTTCTTTATGCTGTGTGTTTTCTTCACAACCATGTGTTTCAAGCCCCAAGGGGTCCACGGCACAGCCCGTTGGTGKTTGGAGTAGAGACCGCAGTGTGGACCGTTGCAGCAACTAAGTGGGCAAGTGGACAGGGGGGTCCTCGAAGCGGCTGACAGTTATGGTCCGGTGGCACAAGGTAGAGGCGAACTGAGTAGACAGCGCCAGCATCCGTGCGGGGGGTGCAAAGGGAATGGGAAGGGGGGGGCAACAGTCGTACGGAAACCGCGGTGATGAGAGCAGGAGGGAGACAGCCGACAGGATAGCCAAGGTACCAGTGCTGACTAGTAAGCTCTGCGGAATAATTAATTATACTCAATAAAACCTTACTAAATAATAATCGCTTCAGGTGACATTATGACTATTTTAATTAAAACGGTTCATCGTGTTAAAGGTCAAGGGCGGATAACTCGACTCAAGCACACACGGCAAAGTATTTTATTTTTATTATTCCTGCACTGCTTGTTTCCTCGTACTAGGTTTTCTCTGTATGTCGTTTATTTTATTCCCTCTTCGATTTCGTGCCGAACAACGCAGTAACTCGCGCCGTTGTATGGGTGGCGCCCAAGGGAATGGAGACGGGGAGGAGGGGCGATTCGTAGGGAAACTGCGGCTGACGGAAGCAGGAAGGAGACGGCAGACAGGGTAGCAAGGTACCAGACCGTCTAGCTGGTAGGACCTGTCTGTACGACGGGTACAAACCTGCCTCGGCTGCCTGCAAGGTGGTTTTGGTGTGCTCCGGTTGCCTGTCCTTTCCTGTCGTTCTTAGTCTTGCTCTGTTTTACGTTGTTTTTCATTACATTTCATTTCGTTTCATTTCCTTTGATTTGTATTGTCTGTCGCATCTCCTCTGGGAGAAGTACGGCACTTTCTTCTTTTTGTCATGTTTTTGTTTGGTTGTTTGATTTTTTGTTGGTTTGCTTTATTGTTACTTTTTTTTCTTTATGTTTTCATTTTCGCCTTCTCTCTTCTTTTTTACTCTTTTTCTCTCTTTCATGCACCTGGATTGCTAACAGGGTAGGTCTTGCCTGCCGTATATGGCATTGCATTGTCTGCTCTGCTTACTGCACTGCAGCGTAGTATCTCTGTGTTGTAGTTTTGTGACCACAGAACTGGTACCTCTCTAGGATGAACAATCGGCACAGACACTGGGTACGCTGGATGTCGACGGGTAGAAAGGACGGTATAATGTGAAGAACACACACACACACACTGCACTGAGCGTAGTATCTCTGTGCCGTAGTTTTGTGACCACAGAAAGAACTGGTACCTTTTTAGGATGATGAATCGGCACGGACACTGGGTGTGCTGGATGTCGACGGGTAGAAAGGAAGGTTTAATGTGAAGAACACACACACTACACCAAGTAGCGCGATAACGTATCGTGAATCTCCAGACACCTCCAGGGCCCCCTATCATTATCGTGAAGGACCTTGTGCCAGGAAACAATAAAAAGGCAACAATAATGATGGCGTAATTGGCTGGTCCTGGCACTATCTCAGGTTGTCGTACGAAGTATATATAGTGGCGAGACACCCCTTCCCCTTTTCTTTTTGTTCGGATTTTTCCCAATCCTTGGGGAACCATAGTGAGCCAAGCCTTTTGGCTCCAATGTAGCGAGGCGGTACACTCATTTTCTTTGGCACTATGTTGCTGATAAGATGATGAACAAGCACAAAGTGGCTACCAAATAAACCTTGTGCTATATGTAGTGTAGAGCACTGTCCTTTGTTTTCTTTTTCCATCCCATTTATTATCTTCGCACCTTCCTTTTCTCTCCTTCTCTAGTCGTAACTCAGATCCGGGGTCACAAAGTAGGCTCCTTCTCCCTCCTCCCCCACTACTGCTCTTGCCTTGCATTTTTATCGCAGAAAAAGATTTCAGCACTTTCTTCCCTCGTCAACTCTCGTCGAATTTTGCTTATCACACGCTATAATATGCGCTCTCGAAGTTAGGCAGTTGGTTGCATTTGAGAATAAAAATCTCCATACGGAGACTCGAACCCTCGACTCCAACTCAACAGGCTTCGTGGTTACCTGCTGTAGACCACCGGGGCGACGGTCCGGACTTGTTGTTGTTGTTGTTGTTGTTATCTTCACATTAAACTCGTTTCAGTTGCTAATCCCTATAGTCTGATCTAGCAAGATCACGGCCCGTCCCCCCACCCCTCCCACTCTTTACCAATGAATTATGAATAAGTTTTTTTTGTGAGCATAATCGAAGCAACAAAGCCGTGCTTTTACTTGCAATTTTCAGCTGTATGGTTTTTCGTATCGTATACAAAACACCATACAAATAATTTGGAACGGTTTTAGTGTGCATACTTAAAAATCTGTACAGAATAAGCATGGATGTGTTCTATTAATAGTGTACAAGTACACGTATATATGGTTTAGTGTTGCGATACTTAAACGCCCATATATATATATATACATGAGGGTTTTAGTATGATATGTTACACGCCAAACAAACTAAATAAAAACAAACAACTGCTTAATAAGCAAAGCAACAATAAATACCCAAAAAAGCAATTATAATAGCAAAGCAATCCCTTTCGGGGGTTTGCTTACCAACACTAAACTCAGCTGAAGATTATGAAGGTGCTGTAACGAACCACGGCCTGTTTCATCAACGTTGGACGTTGTGCGTCAGCTGAAGGTCCTGTAACGAACCACGGCTTGTTGCCGGAGTACGTTTGCATGCATTATTTCATGCATTTACCCGTTAAAACCAAACAACTATTAATAGTATTGAGTACGTCGTACGTATAAGATTTTTCCTTGCGGCGCTCAACAGGTGTCAGGCGTGTTTTCCATGTTTTCAATCATGTTACCACTTGAAACTAAACGACTTGAAATTAATATAGGGTTTGTCTTGGGGCACCGAAAAAGTTTCAGGCACGTCTCGGGCATTTTTTCAGGCAAGTGCCTTAAATAGATAGGCACGTTTAAGGCAAATTAAGGCACATCAGGCATATATATGTATGCCTTTGTTTTTAATATCTCATTTGTTTTCGGCTGCGGCGTGTCTATCTCCACATGCCTGAAAGCGCCTGCGGCGTACCTTAAAGGCTAAGGCCTATATATATATATGCCTATTTGTTTCATATCTCATTTGTTTTCGCCTGCGGCGTGTCTATCTCCACATGTCTGAAAGCGCCTGCGGCGTACCCTAAAGGCTAAGGCCTACCATAGGCGCTGCTGGTGCACAGCCTTTATCTTTGGGCGGCTAAATAAAATTCGGGGAGAAAAAAGAGCCACCAAGAGAGATACTATAACCTTCGGTCTTGAATTCACCACATCTTCTTTCACTTTTGAGATATACTGGTATGTGATATGTGTCGCTTGTGTCTATTTAACCCATCGCTTTCGTTTTGCACAGCAGAATCGGCTGCTGTTACGTGGCACAGGCGGGCGCATTTGTTTTTACCTCGCCCCCTTGCTTCTTCTCACACTTCTGCTTTGCTCGCGCGTCGTTTCTATACAATACAGGCGCAGCCATCACCGGCGTGTGCACAATCTGCTGGGGCGTTTCTTAACTCGTACAGCAGGGGGAGGAGGAGGAGGAGGAGGAGGAGCGCCAGCAACCTATACCACAACAGGCAAACGCGCGCAAGATATACACACCATGGCGGCTCATGAGCCTCTACCGCAACCTGTAGGATCTGTGGAAGAAGCTTCCTTGGAATGCTCGGAGCTTTTAAGATGTGTTGGCGAGGATGGCTTGGGGTCGGGTGTCGGCGGCGGCGGAGGCAGAGGCGGCGGCACTACTAGTGACGGGAGCAGGCCGACGGCGTCGTCGCGAAATTTGAGACGGTGGTGTCTCCGGTCCTTGGTCGTCTTAGCCCCCACCATTGTCCTCGCGGCCTTCGTAATGCACTCTAGGAGAGGACGGGCGGAAGAAGGTACGATGCGTTTCACTGCTGTTATACGACACGTTCTATCCTCGTATGGGAGATGACCCTCCAAAAAAAGTTTTTTATTTTTTGGAGGATCATCTCCCATAGGTTCTATCATACGATACTACTACTGGCTGGGTAGACTGAACTCCCGGGAGCCCGCCGATTACAGCCCCCCCCCCCCGATAGAGACTGGGCTTCTTCACATTTGCAGAGATCTCTATGAACCAAAGATGGCAGGAGACAGCACTGACACCGCTAGACAGACAGCGTCTATGAATAGCAATTGTCTATTAATAGACAGACAGCCTACACAACAACAAAAATGGGGACACGATAGGAAAATCCCCGGTTTTTGAAAAACGCCTGACCGTATTATTGCAAAATGTATCCTCGTATGTTATACCTCGTATATATTTTATATATATTGCGCCATTTTTTGCGTATACGAAGTATACTTGAAAACCGCCTTCAGACCTGCAGGAAGAAATAATCATCTTGATAAACGCATCAAGATGACCGAAGAAAAAATCATACAACCGAGTAACCAGCACCACAATAGAAAAAATAAAAATAGGGGTTTTCACACAGATATATGAGGCTTTTTTCTATCATGAGGCTAGGGGACATATGCCTAGACAAGGTATCATGAGGGTAGGGGACATATGCCTAGACAAGACAGATTTGCCGATTTGCCTAGACCAGACAGCCTAGACAGACAGGCAGCTATTAGACATAGAGATGTCCCCTGGCATATTCGCCACTAACCTTAGGGGAACGGGTGACGAACGAACGTTCTTGACCTGCTTATCTTAACCCATTCAGAACTGCAAAAAATGTCCCACACTAATTCCAAGTAGTTTGTCCCCAAATTCGTGGGACCAGTTCTTAACCCATTCAGAACTGAAAAAAATGTCCCACACTAATCCCAAGTAGTTTGTCCCCAAATGCGTGGGACCAGTTCTTAAGGGGTTAACAGAGAGCCTGGCCATGCCTATGGTGGTCGTTCTCTACTTGTTGTCCCAGTTCCAAGTTCCAATGGCGGAAGGGTTCACGCCCCACCCATCAGCTATTGAGCGCACGGTTGTTGTTGATGATGGTGATACTGATGATGGTGCGGACACGCGGCACTCTCTTCTCGAGAGGCCAGGCGCCAGTCTCTGCGCGCGAGGCGCGCCTACCGCCGACCCAGGCTCGAACGTCTCCCGTCGGTCGCAAAAAGACAGCATGTTACTGACTGTAGGTCTAAAAAAGTAGGACTGCGACTTGGTTTACTACGTATGATATGGCCCGCCGACTTTTTAATAGTCGGTATTACGTACATAGCTGGCCAGTTTTTTTCGTTGTTTGTTTCAAGTTTACTCTCCTGGAAATGTGAGTCGCCGACTGGTCATATGGTTGGGTATTAGTTGGCTACGAGTAGGTGTTTACAGAGTTTCTAAAACAATGCCTGTAAACCGCCCCAAACTTGATATTGGTTGGCTATAATATAGGCATTTCATTTGTAGTTTTTTTCTAAAATTGTCTCAGAAAACGTCAGCTGTACGTACGAAATTGTTGCGGCCCGCGGCAATGTTGCGGGAGATTCTTGCGTCTTTTCGGCATCTGGCTTGGCAGGCGCGCGTTTAACCCCTCAAGAACTGGTCCCACATAATTGAGGACAAACTACTTGGAATTAGTGTGGCGTGTTTTTTTTTTCAGTTCTGAATGGGTTAAATAAGGCGCGACGTCGTGTATTTTTATTGATAACACGTAATAAGTCGGTCATTTCGTAGGCTTGCTTTTTGCTTGCCATCCAACTAAATCCAACTAACAACGAGCCGAGAGTAACATCGGCGGGCCAAAACGAAACCGTCAACCGGCATATGATAGACGCTTGCTAGGATAGAGGTATATGGTATACCTTTTTTTGGCTGAAACGGTTTTTGGAATATGACGGGGTTCCTTAACCCCAAAATCGTCCGGATTTTTTTTTTTTTTTCTGATGCGGTATGTTTCGTTAGGGTCCATATCAACGAGGATAAAATAAATTCAATTTGGAAAAATAAAAATTCAAATTCGCTTTTCATTGGTCAACACACGCACCAGCACCAAAAAATAGGATCTTGGGGTATAATCTTGGGTGGTGGTGCGGGTTCTGACCAATGAAAAGCGGATTTGATATATATTTTTTTTCCCAAATTGATATTTTTTTTTTCTTCGTTAAAACGGGCCCTTACATACTTACTGCTGTAGGCCACGGGATTTTTCATCGGGTATGTAGCATTTTTGTTCTCCTAATAAAATCAATTTTTGGTGGGGGTATAGAGAGCTAGCTCCTCAAGTGACCCCACCCCTCAGAAAAATGCACGGTGCACTTCTATATACCGTAGCATGCCTCCATATTCAGAACTAACTATGAACTCGTTTTGGGGCTGTGGTCGGTGTTTGCTTGCCTGGTATGGGCTTTTACGGAGGACCATAGTAAATAGGACCTACAGTGCACCCAAAAACCTATATGTTTACCTATTTTTACTACGTACCAATATTTGGTCCTATTTACTATGTATGCCCGCCCGCAATAGCCCGGGTGGCTACTTCTGTTTTCCTTATGTATATATATATAGCACGCAATTCGACTTGGACCGCCCCATGAGCCACGGTTTTGGCTACGGCGTTGAACACTGCATTGCCTGGCACCAGCCGCATGTTGTTCGCGCCTTGTCTGCTCTCTGTCTTCTGGCTGTCCAGTGTACGGGGGGTTCGTAGCTGCGGTTGTCGCCATGATCTCCGTTCTCGCTGGGCTGTTCATCTTTCGTGTTTTGGTTTTAGGGTCATTTTAATCGATTTTCGATTAAAATAAACCGAAGAGCAAAAATATCCCATCGCGGTCTCCTGGGTCTCTTTTTTTCTGTTTCGCCAATCAGAGGGAGTGAATCTTCATAACTCATTTTAGGTTTTGTTTTTAGGTTTTGTTTTTTTAGGGTCAAAACACTCCGTTTGTACGGGCCCTTAACCCAAAATCTCCGTGTTGCAGAAAGCTTCATTTTGCACTCAAAACCATGATGGATGGGATTGTTCATCGTATACGAGTAGCACTTTCATTTTCCTTCAAAATCAGTTTTTTTGGTGAGGAGTTATAGAGTATAGAGCTCCTCAAGTGACCACCCTTATAAGGCAAAAACACGGTGCACCTCAACCGTAGCATGCGTCATATATGTTATATATGCATACAAGATCCCCCTTCGGGATTGTGTGTGACTTGAAATCCCGGGAGTGTCGAAAGCTGTGAAAAGAGAGAATACAATCCATCCAGCAAGCGTTCGTTCGTTCGGTCCTCGTGCCAGCTCGGTCCACGTACGAAGCCGCCGCTTGGCAAGCAAGAACGAACAAAATTGAGAAGAAAAAAAAGTTCTTGACAGCTGCCGTACATTCAAAAATCATCTGTTGTAGCAAGGGGTGAAACTTTTTTGTACAGCACCCGTACTTTATCCAGCGCAGATCTCGCGCTCCAGGCTACGGGCGCCATTGCAGCAGCAGAGTATGGTCGGCTAGTCATGTGGGCACACTCTCCTCTTTTTTCAGGGCTGGGCGTCGCCTCTACCGCAGCTGGGTGGTGCATTACTGCTGGTCTTCCACCTTGACCGTTGACTCGTTTTCGCTTTTGTTTTTCGCTTTTGTTTTTCACGCGTATCCTGCGTTTGTACACCATCTTCGATTTTACACTAAAAACCTAAAGTCTGTTCGTTTTTAGGGTTTGTTTTTAGGTTTTGTTTTTAGGTTTTGTGTTCCTTGTTTGTACGGGCCCTAAGGAGCCCCGTCATTCAAATTAAAAAAAATCAGTCAAACGTGCTGCCTCTATCGTAACACGCGTCATATATATGTATGTATGTATGTATATATATGTATACGAAGTATAGAGATATATATATATGCATGTGCCACATGAGAAATCCCGTCGGTTGTACCTACGAAAAATAGACCTGCTCCTTCCTTGGAGACTCGAGACTACTATTAATACTGTGAACCATAAACCTTGCGACACGCGCGTCGAGCAGATCAACCATCTAGACCCACGATCTACAGCAGTAGATCCGTATGGTTAGATCCCAAGGCCGATATATACCAACGGGGGCGCGATCTGAAATGTTGGTTTTTACACCATTTCATCAGCGGCTTTCGTAGTTCGCGGGGAACTCAACCCTTTTGGGACTGCAGTCCCGTGATGGGGACAAATTCGGCTCCGGAGAACTTGAACGTACGTGCGAGTCTAACGAACCTGCACGTACATTCAATACGGTTATATGTATAGCAGGAGTTGTTGTAGATATGTATGGCCTACATAGGTACCAAATGGGATCGAGGTGCCAGGTGGGCCTCCGGCGGCTCCTGCGGAGGGCTGACTATATTTCTGCACCTTGTGGGTGGGAGCAGGGTGCCAAATGGGATCAGATCCGGGTGGGATCAGGTCCGGGTGGGAGCAAGGGTAAAGATGGTGCAAAAATGATGGTGCAAAAGTACGTGCAGATCTAACAGCCCGCAACACGTACGTGCAATTGTACGGCTGGTGGGACAAATTACTTGGAATTAGAGCCAAATATATGGTTATGTGCACTGGAGTACTAAAAGGGCTAAAACGGTACGTTCTGCTATCAGGTCTATTTGATTATTTTTTGCGGGTGGTAGTGGTCATACCGGGTATATATATGGCTACAAATATTTTTCGAGGGAGCAAGATTTCGTAGCCAAGATTCCAAAAAAGATTGGCCCAATTTTTGACGAGGGTTGGAATGTCCGCCGGTATTGGGCCAATCTCTGGATTTGTTTTTTCGAAATCTTAGCTTCTACCTCTAAAATATTCGAAGCCGTACGTACCGTGTACTAGTATTAATAGTACAACTTGCATTGGAAAGCTCTCGCAAAAAAAACGATGAACGACTCCTGATAGTAGAAAGTCTCATTTTTATGTTCCCCGCGAGATACAGCCGCCGAAATGGTGTAAAAAACGAAAACAAGTCAAAATAATTAACATCGCGTTCCCAACTGGCATGATGTATTGTGCCAGATGTGTATGTATTTTTATTTTTTCCCATCCCATTGATTATCTTCGCCCTTCCCTCCTCTCTCCTTCCTACCTAGTCGTAACTCAGATCCGGGGTCACAAAAGTAAAGTAGCCTCTTCTCCCTCCTCCCCCACTACGGTTCTTGCCTTGCATCTTTATCGCGAGAATATTTTAGCTTTTTCTTCCCTCGTCAACTCTCGTCGAATTGTGCTTACCCACGGTACAATATGCGCTCTCGACAGTTGGTGTCATTTGAGAATAAAAATCTCCATACAAAGACTGGAACCCTGGACCTCCAACCTAACAGACTTCGTGCTTACCTGTTAGACCACTGGGGCCACCGGTCTAGTAGAGATCCAACATATATCATGCAGATGATGCGGCTCCCACCCGGTTTTTCAACATGGAGTTATCTATAGACCACAGAGATCAGGAGTCTGTGTGCCTAAAAGCTAGACCTTGAAGCGGGAATGACCTCGTATATGATTTTGTCCGATGAGCCTAGACTCGGTATCTTGATACTCCAAAAATGTTCATGTGTACACACGCTTTGCACGGCACGTTTTGACCGGATCAAGAGTAAAACTTTACGGGGTATGTACAGCAGTAAAACAAATCGTTTAGCCAACCAGCACCTACGAAGTAACAGCAATGCGCGTTACAATAACTCACGCCCGGTCACACTGCTGTGACACAAAAGCAACCAATAAATAAACGCCGTTTTCAATTCGGTCACCCAATATCACCCACCCACCCTCACCTCCCCTCCCCTTCCATCCCTCCCTCCCTCCCTCCCTCCCCTCCCTACCCTTCCGGACGCGTGCGCGCCCTGCCGGTGTTGTGCGCGTGCGTGCATGCGGCAGATGCTGCTGGCGGACGCCACGCTGGGGACCTACGGCTAGCACCCGTGGTGCAAGCTGATGCCATGGCGGCAGGGCAGGGGGGAGGGGAAGGAGAAGGGGGTGAAGAGGGGCGGGGGGCTTCGCTCCCACAGTGCTTCTCTAGCCCGGACGCCGACCCTTCGAGAGGAGAGTGGACGGAATGCGAGGGTGGCGTTCGGGAGTCGCCTGTAGACATGGTGGACTGGGTCTGGGACAACGCGGAATACAGATTCTATCAAATGTGGGTGCAAGTTCCATCGTGAAACCATTCTCTGTGGGTTACAAGGTTACCCCTTCGGGATTGTGGTCGGCTTCAAATCCCGGGGGTGTCGCAAGCTGAAAAGGGAGTTCTAACACAGCAGGCGTTCGTTCATCGTACCAGCCATATACATATGTACGGGTACGCGTATAGGCCACCGGGGAAAGAACGAAGAACTTAAAAAAAAAATACTTGGAAAGCTGCAAAAGACCCCCCCCCCACAAAAAAGTAGCAAGGAATCGCGGAGCAAGTAACCGGGCAAAAATGACACCGACCAGCCCGAACGAGTTTGTAGTAGTGCTATTAAATAATACGGGGGACCATAGTAAATAGGACCAAATATTGTTCGTAGAAGTAGCGAAATTTATACCATTTTGTCCCGGATAATAATTTACTGTTTGTAGTAAATATTAATACACAATCGGTCCTTATATTTACGGACATAGTGGTACAGGTTTTTGTGTGTAACGGAGGGGTCCTATTTACTATGGTCCCCCGTAATAGCACTGCTGTAGTTCTATAGGTGGGTATGAGTTGTATGATTAAAAGACGCAGGCTACCTTAAGGTAGGGGTGCACCTGCGTGCAGGCATATGGCGTGAGGTGCCTAACGACCACAAAACACGTGGCCGATTCACCCATTCAGAACGGAAAAAAAAAAGTTTTCCTACACTAATTCCAAGTAGTTTTCCCCCCAAAAACGGGGGGCCTTAAGAACTGGTCCCACGAATTCGGGGACAAACTACTTGGAATTAGTGTGGGACATTTTATTTTTTAAGGGGTTGAATAGATGAAAATTTCACCAAACGAAAAAGGTCTACGGCAGTGACGCTCCATGGGGAAAATTGAAAATGACAGCGAAGAGTGTGTGGCAACGACTGACGTGTGTGACGCAAGGGGGCGCGAAGACGATCGCATGGCGCACTGAGGAGGCTGGAGGTAAACGGGTGCGCGAAGTCTGTGAATAGTCTAGGGGCGCGAAGTCTTTTAATAATCACCACACGCTCCACGCTCCCAATCGTGAAATGGATAGCGAAACGTCTAAAGTTTCGATCGCACGGAGCGAAATTTCGCTAAAATCTAGGCCCAGGCAGGCACGCAAAGAGGGCGAAACGACTGATCGGTACAGCGAAAAACGAAAAACGCTCCTCGTTCTTGAGGTAATTCGTAAGAGATTTACCACTACTACTACTACTACTACTACTACTACTACTACTACTACTACTACTACTACTACTACTACTATTAATACTACCACTACTACTACTACTACTACTCAGGTGAAATAGAAGACTTTTCGATTCAAGTCGGAATAACGGAACACGCATATACGATACGCTGTCGAAGGGGCAAAACAAACAGATAGTATTCTTAAAAAATGTAATTTTGTGTTTGTGTGTGTGTTGTGACGTGCAGGTGCAGTAACTTGTGGCGCAAGGATCACGCGGACGAGGGCCCAATGCCTCACTGGAAGTGGAGACCCGATGACTGCTCGCTGGCGGAAGTGGATGCTGACAAGTTCTGCCGCGTTATGGAGGGAAGGAAAGGGATTTTATTTGTCGGTGAGCGAGTGACTGGCAGCGAGGGGAGGGGGGGGGAAGGAGGGAGGAGGGAGGGAGGAGGGAGGGAGGGAGGGAGGGAGGAGGAGGGAGGGGGGGGAGGGGGGGAGGGGGGTGAGGGAAGGGAGGGAGGGAGAGAAAAGGGTTGCTACTGTTTTGAGTCAAAACATTTCCCACTAATGGGGTCACCGGAGGGGGCGTACCCCAATAGGCTTGCACCCGAAGCGTATTGGATATTACTATTTGCAAGCCCAGAGGCCTATTTTGATTTGTGTATCGGGCTTACCTTTTCCATTTTTTCTCACAAAGGCAGTTGTGTGGCGGGGTATGTACGTAGAGAGCGCCTCCCGTGAGGGGCGTCGGCAATTTTGGCCGGTACCCCTCTCTCGTACCACATGTCGCCTCGGTCACCCGCCGCAATACCACAGGCAGGCAGCTCTCATCCTCCTCCTGTAGAGGTCGCCTTTTGATAGACAGCCAGCAGTAGCATCAGGGAGTAGGTTAGATGGGGAAAAACAAGCAATACGTATGTAGTCATAGTGCTGAGTGACCCGGTTCTGCTGCTGTATATATAAGTAGTTCCAGGTTCGAGTGTGGAATAAGAAAACAACTTAACTTATTTTTCGCGTATCGTTTGTACACACGCGAGAGGGGGTATGTTTTACGTCTCGTGGGTAAAGGGGGAGTGCGCCCCGCCTCGCGCCCAGTAGGTTTCCACCTCTTCTAAGATCGTCTACAGACAGACAGACAGACGGACAGACAGACAGACCGACGGACAGACGGACAGACAGGCAGACAGGCAGACAGACAGACAGGCAGACAGACAGACAGACAGACAGACAGACAGACAGACAACAGTCTACATCAGATCAGGGGCAAAAACGAGAAAATTGTGCTGAGCGGCCCAGGCTTTTTTGCTTGTAGGGAGAATAAAGGAAGTAAAAAACCTAAAGAGCGCGCGCACACACGCGATATATAGCTGGTCGCTTCGAACTCGATCGCTCGACAGCTCGATACGTTGTTTTTAACCTGTTTACGAATATATACTTCGGATTGGACGTCTATCGATTGAGTTGTTGATACTGGTCTTTGCAAGCCGTGTGAAATTTCTATATAGATAGTACTTGAAACTGTCAGGACAGTTTTATCGTACAACGAAATGAAACCAAACACATATGATATCATACACACAAGACACAAACACGCAAAGACACACCCAACACTTTTTTTTTAGAGCTATACCCCATCCCCCCATCTATAAATATATTTTATATGTATAGGTTGGGTTGGCATCGGTTGGCGACGACACTGTAAAACACGCCTCTCGCTGCGTGAGCTAGACCACCAGGGTACCGATTTGTTTTTGTTTTTGGCGGTCACCAAGGCTGGCGGTCTTGTCAGATAGTTTGTGCGGGGTCGAGAACCTTAACTCCGCACAAGGGGAACGATCGTATCACGTAGTGTGTATATGGTGAGGCACCCGCGAGGCAGTTGCGTAGTGCTCCCATTGCTGTCTCAGGAAGTGGCCACACCAGTAATTAAATTAGCCCATTGAAGCTGTCATCCATATGCAAGTCCGCCTCACAAGCGGTTCTTAGTAGGATGCAGCTCACCCTTCATGCGACTCGCCCAATACCTCACGGCGCTTCGCACTTGGTGTGCTAGCGATGTCTGCCTGGTCGGTGGAAACCCGACATGCTCCGTCCCGGCATCGTAGGGATGCGAGGGTCTATGGTCATAATACTACGGCCATGCATGAAAATGAAGTACAGCCCCCCCCCCCCCTATAAATATATGATACATATAGATACACCTATGATGGTGGTGAAATTGATCTTAAAACTTTGCTCCATCTGCGGATCTCTCCCGCCTGTGAAGGCCTTCCCGCGCGGTTTCTTCGCCGAGGTGCGTGTCCCGCCTCGACCGTAACGGCCGGCGCCGACGACACTCTCGCTCGGCGCCGCATGCGCTCGCGCGGGGCCTCGACGTCGGAATCTACGACGGGTATCTCCGCAACCTACGAGCCCTCTCTGCCCTCTAAGCGTTTTGACGCAACACCTCGCCACAGGAATAATATTTTATCGTGATTTTTTCGGGGGAGGGGGGGGGGTGCTCTCCGGCCGCCGGTGCCTCGGGAGGGTCGGCCACCCTGCCGGCGCCGACGTCGAGGAGACCTCTGGGGGCGAACACAAAAGTCGAGATCTACGACATGTTTCCCACCCCCGGTCACAAAAATGCCGTCCATGTTTCGTTTCGATGACGTATGTTACGTAAAAAAAAAAGTCCACGATTACGGGGGCCCGTAGTAAATAGAACCAAATTTTGGTCGAATAAATAGGTAAATATATAGGTTTTTGTGTGTATTGTAAGTCCTATTTACTATAGCCCCCCGTGATAGTTCGTTTTTCGGAGAGCACCAAAGCTTGCGCAAATCGAGCGAAAGAGCCCGGGGTCGCTTCGTGATCACAAGCGAGAGCGTGACCGAAGCGGGCTCTGGCGGGCGCAGGCGTGTAGAGCGGATGAAGTAGGGGGGCGGTGGCCGGTGTGGCGTCTCATCCGTCGCTTCTTCGAGGAGGGAAGGCGGTCGCACAAAGTGGGCTAGAGGTCGAACCTCTCTCCAGATACAGCATAAATCCCCACGAGTTTCAAGATAAAAATAACACACCAATTTTAAGACAAAATGTCCCGCACTAACTTCAATATATATATATATATATAGGTTGGGTTGGCGTCGGCTTACAACGACGCTGTAAACCCCGCCTCTAACTGCATGAGCTAGACAACCAGGGTATCGTTTTTTTGTTTTTGGCGGTCACCAAGGCTAGCAGTCTTGTTAGATAATTTGTGCACAAGGGGAATGATCGTATCACGTAGTGTGTATATGGTAAGGCACCCACGAGGCAGATGTATAGCATACTCATTGCTGTCGCTGGAAATGACCACACCAGAAATTAAATTAACTCATTGAAGCTATCAACCATATGCAAGTTCCCCTCACAAGCGGTTCTCAGTAGAATGCAGCTCACCCTTTATGCGACTCGCCCAACACCTCACGGCGCTTCGCGCTTGGTGCAAGCAATGCCTGTCTAGTTGGTTAAAACCCAATGTGCTCCGCTCCGGCATTGTAGGGATGCGAGGGTCTATGGTCATACGACTACGGCCATGCATGAATATCGAGTACACCCCCCTCCTCCCCCAACTATGGGCATACGACTACGGCCGTGCACGACATGAATACCCCCCCCACCCACCTAGCAATGTCTGCATGGTCGGTGAAAACCCGACATGGTCCGTACCCGCATTGTAGAGATGCGAGGGTCTATGGCCATACGACTACGGCCATGCACGAGTATCGAGTACACCCCCGCCCACCCACCCACCCACCCACCTTCCCAACCATCGCCCCCGTCACCCATCTACGCACCGCCCCTGGTCGATGAAAACCCAACGTGCTCCGTGCCGGCATGGTAAGGATGCGAAGATCTATAGTCATGTATACGATTACTACGCCATGCATGACATGAGTACAACCCCACCCCCACCTCCCCTCCTCCTCGTCCTCCTCCTCCTCCTTTATCCCCCCCCCCACTCTCCCATCACCGCCTCGTCACCGACCTCTCAGGCGATAGCCTGACACGGATAATGGCCTCCACCCTCGCCTCGGTTCTTCGCGCGGAGGTTCGCGCCCCCGGGGACGACGAGGAGAAGGTGAACGGGGAAGCACGGCAGGCGGACAGATGGACAGCCTGCGGAGGCGAGCTCAACTTCAGCTTCATCCGCAACGACTTCCTCGACCCGCGCACCGTCGAGTACGACGGGATACACTGCGAAGAGCCCGACGTGAGCAAAACGCGCTGCGTTGCGTTCGCACTGAGCTCCGTCCTGAAAGAGGTGGACACGCTGGTGCTCAACTCCGGAGCCCACAAGAGGAACGGGGGCTGGGAGGCCTACGGGGACGCGATGAGGGTCTCGAGCGCGAGCCTGACCGCGTCCATGAAGAGCTTGCACGGGGATAACGCCATACTGGTCGTGAGGAACACCGTTCCGGGTCACTGGGGCTGCGAAGAAAGGTATGAGGCCTATGAAGGGGCGGCGGAGGGGGGGGCAGGGGGGGGCGGGGGGGCGAAACTTGAGTTGTGCGGCGAGTCGCATGAAGGGTGAACTGCATCCTATGTACTAAGAGTCGCTTGTGAGGCGACCTTTCTTGCGTATGGATGACAGCGTCGAAGGCGTTGGGGGTTTGTTTCTGGTGTGGCCATTTCTAGAGGCAGCAATGGGTGTACTCTATAACAGCCTTAGGGGGGGGGGGGGGCTCTCATCTGTTGCCTGGCGTAGGCGTTCTACCATTGACTACGCATCCCTTGCGAGGCGGAAACACCACCGCTCTTTTTGTACGTGTCGTTTGTTTGGATCGCTGTGTCTCATGATTGGTTCCACAAGGGTTAGGCAGCTGCTGTATTATTAGCCCTTATCCTAGACTAAACCGCGGACTGGTGCTACGTTTTCTGCTGCTGCTTTTGTTGTTATCGTTCCCACATTTCCTCTAGCAAAACTAGCGTCCGTGGGAACACAAAAGGTGCTCAAGCCCTAAGATCCTTTTTTTCGTTTTAAACACACTTTGGACGGAAAGCATGACGCTTGCCCACCTGAAAAACACACGAGAAGGTAGAGGGGTATGCATTATATACCCCCATTTTCACGCCACTCGGTAGGGGGGTTTGTACTATATACATACCCCATTTGAACGTGAAACAAAAACGTTTTTTTTGTCGCAGAGTTAAGAAAACAATCCCGTGCCATGTGTATATCGCCTGGTGTGTATGTCGCGAACACATCAAAGCTAACCCCAAACTTAATGATGCTGCAAAAAAAAAACGAAATGTGGTAAGTCAACTCGCCCGAGTGTCTCTCTGGTCGGCTAACATCATAGGACTAAGAAGAGATGCCTCTGCCGTAGCACCAGACCGCTCTGATCTACGCGCGCCCATTCCAAGCAGTTCTGCCTGGTTGGCGAAAACCCAACGTGCTCCGTCCCGGCATTGTATCTTACCTACGTGTGATTTACCCTTTACTGCTGTCTTTGTCATGTGTGCATTTCAAGAGCAGTTTGTTTAGATATCTACGCCAAGATACGTAGGCTGGTCTACGATCGGCAATTAATCTTCTCCCCACTTCCACTTGAAAGTTACCGGGCTCCCCGTATCTTCGTTACATTCAACTGCTGCGCAGTTGTTTACGTTCGCCGTCACTCTCCGTTTCCGAGTGTACTCTAGGGCCTTCTCCATGTGTTTCTGCAGTCCTTCGGGTGTTTCTGATGTGCTTACGAAATCAGCCGCAAACGTCAATCCCGACACATGATCTTGCCCCACCGTGACCTCCTGCTTTACTGCTTGGACTGCTACTATCATGCCATTAATATATACCTTGAATAGGTTAGGTGATAGCGCACATCCCTGTGCAACTCCGTGTAAGATATCAACATACCTCAATATTTCCCCGTCTAGCATCACAACACTTCTTGCACATTCCGTCATCTTCTTCCTTCATCGTTCTCCATCTTCTGCACATCTAGAAAGAAACAGTACGTTGTTAGCACCGCGTCTTTCCTACCTTGGGGTATTGTACCAATGTGTACACATGGTCTACGCAGCTACGGTTTGGCCTAAACCCTGCTTGCCCTTCGCTAGTTTTTCCTTCCTTCTCTGTCATTTCTTCTGCCGTTCAAAATATTACAGAGTGCTTTACCTACGATGCTTAGTACCGTTATCCCCCTATAGCCCCCCGGGTCAGCCTTGTCACCTTTCTTAAATTCGTTTAATAATACTCCTTCTCTCCACCTCTTAGGCGCGTACTCGTTTTTCCATATCCAGTTATACAACTTTACCACCATGGTAAGCACTCCTTCTCCCCCGTTCTTCGTGAATTAATACACTACATGGTCCGCCCCTGCTGCCTTTCTCTTCTCAAGTTTAGATACGCACTTCTACTTCTTCCCTTGTGAAGCCTCCCCGTAACCCTCCTCCACCACTGTCTTTCCCTTTATGATGCATCTACGGTCGCCTCTGCGCACGTGCTGATTTCCTTCTCGAATTCTGCGTCGAACGTTTCGTTGGCTGTGGTCGTTCCTAGCTTGCGGTATTGCGCTTCCCTTATCCCCTTTGAACTACTAATCGTTTTACCGTTCTGTGCTCTTAATGTAGCTATTCCCGTGTGTGTTTTGCCTCTGCTGCTTGTTTGCCCAGTATCCCTTTGATCCCTCTCCACATCTGCTTAATCCCGCCATCGAAGTCGTCATTAGTTTTATTAACTACTTCTTTCCATATCCCTTTTATCTTCTTCTCTACGGTCTCTTTTACTTTTTTTCTAGAAATAGCATATTTCCCTCCCATCATGACGTAGTTATACTCTATCATATGTGTATCTATGTGTGCCTTTCTCCTTGTTCTTATAGCCCCTTTTACTTCGGCATCCCGCCACTCTACTGCTTTGCTGTGGTCCTGGCCGGACGCTTGTATCCCATCCCGATCTACCTTGATTTTCTCGGGCGGGGGGGTTCAGTATATTCAGGTACTTCCATACCAACCTTAGCTCCCCCCCTTCCCCCCCCGGAACTGAATCTTACTATCGATTCCGAACTACCGCTCATTAGTGCCCGTCCCTTGCGTACTGGTAATGCTCCTATCATGTTGTCCGTGTTTGTTTTTCTTTCATCGAGACGCTTTTGTGGTTGTTGTTGGAAGTGTTGGTGAACCATGTGTGTGAACCACGTGCGATATTTCAGGGAAATGAACTACGTACTTGTATAATATGATGACCATCGTCGTCATCATATACCATAGGTCTGGGCACGGTCTGACTCAGTCAGTACGAAGCGATTGTACTGTCGTCGAAATCAATCAGTATACTGGATTGCAGCAGTATTCCTGTCTCTCCTCTTTCCTCTCTGCTTCCGACCCGCATTTAGTGGGTTTCCGTACTATAACATGGCGTGTTTATTGGACGTACGCAAGAAAAAACCTGCTGGCGAATATACTGGCCGGGTCAATCAGTAGATTACTACTGCCAGTCAATCAGCAGATTACTACAGCCAGTAGATTACTACTGCCAGCACATACTGCTGGCAGTACCCAGCCGTGTATCATCATCATAACACCGGTGCATGCCCTCATGTTTCGTTTTTTTTGTTTGCCTTTTTTTTTACAGGATGTTCGAAGGACCCGTAAGTGCAGAAGTGGCCACCTCCCTCGTAGCGGCGGGGCCGGAAACCTTCGAGTGGGGTGATTTCGACGCCAACAATAGGGTGGGTCAAAAGCAACCAACTTGAAAACTAGAGCTTCATTTGCGACTACGAGGCGTAAAAGAGCGTTTGTTGAGTTTGCACATATAGAGAGTACGTTTTTTGTTTTTTTCAGCGCGTGATTTGTTTTCCAGAATGGGAAGGTTAAGGTAAGGTTGAGGGCTGCCGACGCCGAGCAAGGTGCTTTCGGAAGTATGTCTGGTCCAGACCCTTCGCGGAAAGTATCGTAAGGGTCGACTTTATTAGCACCCTCATTTTACCGTTGGCGAGAAAAACGAGAGCTGAAAAAAAATATACTAAGTATATATTTATATATAAGCCAACGCTCTTTTTCGGTAACTCCCTTCCCTATCCGTCCGGTCGTCTCACAGAAGTTGAAGCGAAACCACTCTTGTCTTCCGGAAAATGTAGGCAAGGGTTAGGGTTAGGGTTAGCCCCCGTGTTTGGGTATATTAATATCCATACTTGAAAAAAAAAGAAACTTGACAAACAACTAGGTTTTGGTGGTTACCTGCTGCTGTTCGGATGGGCAGTTCCCAACCGAGCTTTAAACTTGACTCTAGCGCCGATCCGTGGACCATAACACCCCGATCGCCATACACGCACGTATGTATTAAGGTGGCACCTAGGGAGCAGCACGGCAACGCATTGTCGTTGTGGTGTTGGCGCATGCTACGGTAGCCTGCATGCAGGTGCACCCTAAGTTAGTTTCCTGAGGGTGGTCTCTTGGGGAGCTCTATACTAATAGCAAGTCAAAAACTGATTTTGGGGGGAAAATAAAAGTGCTACGTATTTACCCGATAAGCAATACCATACCAGGTATGGTCTAAGTGTAGAAATGAGCAATACTGCAACACAAGAATGAAAAAAGTACGACGATTTTGGATTAAGGAGCCTTTCATACTTTCATAGATCGTTCAGAAAACCATTCAGCCAAAAAACGGTACAATACCTCTCTATCGTAGCAGCACGGGTCTGGTTCAGCCATATTCTTATTACTGTAGTTCCCTAAGGGTCCTTACATGCTCCTTTTTTTCTATACAAGTGGTCCTTGTATTTCCGCCCCAGGGTGATCTACTGTGGATGGCCTATTAATAGATGATCTAGTTCCTCCCCTGTCGCTGTGAGAGGTTGTGCAGTAATAGTACAGATGCAACGGAGGAAACATTTCCTATGTGTACGTAGATCATGCGGATTATCCGGATCCCACCCGGAAACATGAGCTAGATCATATGTACAGCAGTATCGGGAATAGATCTGCCTTGGAAGGCCTACTGCTTATAATAGATCATGAAGTGGGAATCGGTCATCTGCCCCAGGTGCGGAAGGTTTTTACGTCCAAAAAGGCGCTAATTTCCCCCCGTTTTTTTCCCTCCTCTTTCTCCCCTCCTCTGCGTGTAAAGGTTCTAGAGGAGGCGTTTACGAGCACGGGTGGGGGCTGGAGAGTGCTGGATGCTTACACCCCGACTCTGCTGCGCGCCGACCTGCACCACGGCAGCGGGGACTGCCTCCACTACTGCGTTCCTGGCCCGATAGACCACTGGGTTAGGTTGCTCTACAACATTTTACTTGTGGAGACAGCGGAAAAGAGCTAGTAACGATAGCAGCGGCGGCTTGTTGTTCTGTTTCGGCAGGGGTTTGTAGTTCATAAAAATATGAGTAATCCGACGTTTTGTTTTTTTTTACATTGCCGTCTACAGCAGTAGTGGTTGGTGTGGCATTGGGGTTGATGTCCTGCTGCAGCGTTTTGCTGGTTGAAACAGCCAGGAGTTTTTATTTTTGTTTTTATTATGAAAATGTAAAAATACGTCAGCTGTGAGTACGACCGATTGACGGTTGAAACTCACCTTTGCAAGCTACGTGGTATTTATTATTATAAGGAACCCCCTAAAATTAAAATCAGGGGTTTTTGTGTCTTGTAACGATGGACTCGGCCCAGCTCGCATGCGTATAGGTGGCGCGGTGTTTTTTTGTGGCGGTAAACAAGTGGAGGACCGATTCCCGAAATCGTGACTTTTATTTGAGAGGTTTGGTTGGTTTTACGTTTTTTTTTTTCTTCTTTCAAAACAACTGCAGTTGAAGGTACAGATCCGCCTAGGCCGATCGGTGTGGCTGTAGTTTTTTTTTCCTTCTATTTTTGGTGGTAACAGCGGCAGCAACAGCAACATCAGCAGCAGATTTCGCACGCGAATGCTGCAGCTATCACGCGCCCAACTGCTGAAGTTCAGCAGCGCATTGCTCCTACTACTACTCATCATGTCGTCGTCGCGGCAAGCGGGTAATTCAAGCTGGTCTTGTCTTGTGTGTGGTGTTCTAGCGAGCTCGGTCGTTCTGAAAAATACGATTCGAACTCATAAAAAAATTGTGCTGTTGAGTGGAATTTAGGCTTGCTTTTTTGCGAGACTCGCCTCACTCCGCTCGCAACGTGTCTTTGTCTTGTGTCGTAAATTCCTAGCCAGCTCGGGGTTTATGGGGGGAAAAAAAAGCTGCTCCGAGCTCAAGGATATTTTGCTGCGCTGTGTGTGGCGCAAAAGAGAGCTGTTTTTGAGAGTTTGCCTCACACCACTGGCGATTGCAGAAACTGCCGGACTCGCCACTGCCCAGCAACAACAGCGGTGTCGTGTTTCCACTACTTGTGTCTCCGCTGTACCAAGCGGGTAGGGCTTGTCTTGTCTTGTGTGCCGTGCTTTAGGTCTTGTCTTGTGTGCCGTGCTTTAGGGGGCTTGATGTTTTCAAAACCTGTTCGGTATGTGTATGTGTACGTTTCGCGCACTCGAGTTTGTCTCCCGGTGCTTTTGCTTTTTGGCGGTTTGCGAAACGGCCGCAACGGTGGGGTGTTTAAAAATCCCGAGCATTAAAACAGATTTGTTTTATTTATCTAGTTCAATTATTAATCTTATTTATCTAGTTCAATTCTTAAGTGAAAAATACGGGGAAACCCTTAGCTGTGACAAGCTTTCAGAGGCAAGGCAACGCTGCCCCAGCAAAGCAGCCACCGCGGACCAGTAAATAGCGGCGAACACGGTAATCGCAGCCGTGACACGGGAGTGAAATTAGCGTTACAGTAGCCCCCCCCCCAGTAAGGCGGTGGTGTGCGACCAGAGCAAGATGACCGCCTTATAGAGGGAAACCGCCTTATTCATTCCAGGTAATGAGTGCAATTCCCCAGTCGCACCAAGCGATTTTGACCGCCTTAGGGCCATTCTTATCGAGCAGCTTTTTTCCATAATTTCCAGTATTTTTTCCAAAAAAAAAAGGAAATCTTGGAAATCCTGGAAATTATGGAACTATTGGAAATTCTTTAGAGGGCAAAATGTTTGGAAGGCTTCACGTTCCAATAAATGGGGAAAAAAATGGAAAAAATGGAAATCTAAAAAATTGCGCGAAAAAAAACATGGAAATTTTGGAAATTTATGGCTCCGATAAGAACGACCCTTATAGAGGGATACCGCCTTACTCAGACCGCCTTATGAGGGGGACCCCTACGTTTTTCAGCGCGTAGCAACCGTTGGTGGGACCCATCTTCTGTGTTGGAAATCGCGGTGAGGCAGCCATCTCTCTCGAGACAACAATGTCAGCACTACGTACGTAGTCGTGTAGCAACGGCGGGGCCGCGGCCACTACAAGGCGACTGCTGTTCCGGCCCGGCCCCAGCAACGCAACGGACCGCGGAGCAATAAAAAATAACTGTCGCGGTGTATCTTGTGCGTGGTAATCGCAACTTCGACACAGCGAGCGGTATCAGCAACAAATAGCGGTGTATGTAGTAGTAGCCGCAACGATGACAAAGCGGTGTCGGCAATCAGTTGCCGTGACGCTATCGCCCGTACGAGGCAGCAGTCTCAGCACTATTACTAGCCATGCAGCAACAACACAGTATGGTTCTGGCCCCTACAAGACAACCATTCCGGCCCCCACACCGTGGTATAGCTGTAGCGAGAGCATAGCCCTTAGGTCGAGAGGTCTAGGGTCGGGATGAGACAGACAGTCTATGCATTGGCTATCTTTGCAAGTACCCTGTGGGTCTTGCCACTGGGAGGCAAAGATCTCAACAAGCCGACATACGAAATTCACACTGGGATGGATCAAAATCTGATCAATCTCAAGGTAGGCGATGAACCGATCGAGCCGACGAGGTGCGCTTGTACGCATCACAAGGGGTAGAGCGTGCTTCTGGTGTATGGGAGGAAGCCTCCCTGGAAGATGGATGGTAATCTGATTGCTTAAAGCCACAGGTCGTTGCGATGACCAAGTGAACAAGAGCGAGTGACCAAAAGAGTGGCTACTCGACAAATAGGGAGGGGCCGCAAACACCGCGTCCCCTGTTATTACGAAAACGCCTAATATCGCAACTACTAAAACGGTCCTGAAACGTAACATCCCCCCTAGCATAATGCGATGACAGGGCAATATGCTACAGCAATCTGGGACTATAACCAAGGGTAAAGAACCGCAAGACCCAATACAAAAATAACAGTCTCGGGGATAGGCAAAAACAAACCGAAAAAGTGGTCAGTACACCACTTTGTGGCTGTGGAAACCCGACTTCGATTCTCGGATTGGACACCATGTAGCGAGAGCATCGCCCTTAGGTTGAGGGGTCTAGGGTCAGGAGGAGGCAGACAGTCTATGCATTGACTATCTTTGCAAGTACCCTCTGGGTCTTGCCACTGGGAGGCAAATATCTCAACAAGCCGACATACGGTTTTCATAAGATGGATAGTAATCTGACCAACCTCAAGGTAGGCGATGAATCGATCGAGCCGATGAGGTGAGCTCGTACGTATCTCAAGGGGGTAGATCGTGCTTCTGGTGTATAGGGGGAAGTCTCCCTGGAAGATGGATGGTAATATGATTGCTTAAAACCACAGGTCGTTGCGATGACCAAGTAAAGAAGAGCGAGCTACCAAAAGGGCGGCTACTCGACAAAAATGGGGAGGGGCCGCAAACACCGCGTCCCCTGTTATTACGAAAACGCCTAATATTGTAACTACTGAAACGGTCCTGAACCGTAACATAACCACGGAAGCTACAATGTAGTACAGGACACCTCTTAAGAAACAGGCTAATAAGAAAGCCAGGCTGATATTTAGAGGAAAATAATAAATTCGAGAGTCGTTACCTTGAAATGAGTTGTATAGAAAGCACCCCCTCTCGAATAAGAAACCCAGTCTGGACCAGCTTTCCTGTTTCCTATTATATGTCCTATACTGTAGGCAGTGGTGCCAGCAGCAGTGGCATACATAATATAGCAACCACCGGGTAGATAAATATCGGTGTAAGCAACCGCAACTATGGTAGACACATCAGCTGCGTCGGCAACCAGATCCCCATACGATATGGCCTATTAATGATACAAAACGATCGGCTTATTAGACTGTTCCAGGTATACACAAATGGCATTCCAAGGATAAGGCATGCCTTAGGGTCGTTCTTTATCGAGCAATTTGCTTCCAAAATTTTCATTTTTTTTTTCTCCAAAAATAAACAGGAAAAACAGGATATATATATCTTTGGAAAGTTTGGATTTTTAACAGAGGGCAAAATATTTGGAAGGCTTCGCATTCCAATATTTGTAAATTATTTTTGGAATATACGGACATCCTAAAAATTGCGCGAAACAACTATTGGAAATTTTGGGGGAAAGTTGCTCGATAAGAACTACCCTTAAAGGGCATATGTCTCCCTGAAGCAATCATGGAGCCGCTTGTTCAATCAAGTTTTTCTTGTTGTTAATCCATACACCAGGTATGCTTGAAATTGCCCTGAAACGACGCCAAAAAAAACACGCACACACCACTCTGTCCCGAAACATAAGGGCCGTTTGGATGGAAAATTAATATGCAACCTGTTCTTGTATTTACGCTGGCGGCGTCGATCGATTTCGACCGAAACGTTAAGAGTTTGGAATTTTGATATAAAACGGAATGCGTACATAGGGTCCAGAGGCACTGAAACGGAGAGGTCAGCCAGACAAGACAAGCTTAAGCTTTGGGCTACCGCGTCGAGACCCCCTATATCCACGCAGGGAGATATTTTTTTTATAAAAACAACCGCGCATCACGGCCGTTTGCCCCAAAAGCATGAGGGAAGGTCCTCGTCTTGGATATATATGGAGTTTGCCACTGCCTCCCAACCTTGGCTGGGCTGGGTTGCTATTATTCTTCAAAGAAATCCGTTCACTGGTGGCGCAGGTTGAATCACGCCTTCTTACGTACAACATCTCTCTCGTGACCAGCGTTGAGCCGGAAAATGACGGCCGACGATGCTTCCAAGCTCAACAACAACAAGAATACAAAAATAAAAACCATCATAGCAGGGCATGCCTGCCGACCGACCAAGACCACAACTAGTGAACGGGTCCTGGACCGATTTCAGAATCGGTTTCGAAACGACGTGATCATCGACGGGTTGATACCCACCTGCCCTACTGACAAAAAAGAGATTGTGGGTCCGCAAGCAGCTTTTCCCGCGCGCACGTCCAAACAACAGCAACCAATCGAAAAGAGTACGTAGCTAGCGCGGACCCTGGACAGTCTCTCCAGCCCGCCTTGCACGTAATGGGAGTAGGGCCCCACAATAAATTGGCCAGTCAGGAAACCGCGGGCACGAGATATGTCTTCCTCTCTGTACCAGGTAAACGAAATTGTTGCATATCGTACGCTGTGTTCCTAGGGCAGCCGCTATCCGCACCACCTCCTGCCCTCATCGGATACCTCTTTCTCTCTCTTTCCCTCTCTTTCTGTCTCCCCCTCTCTCTGTCTCTCTTTATCTCTCTTTCGGCAGTCTGGCGATACAGTAGTAGTAGTAGTCGGGTGTCGGTCCTTCCCCACCCACCCCATCCCACTGGTCGATGTAGATGCCGCTACATACATACCACCGAACAAAAAACACGAAAAACACTGGTACCCGGGGTAATAAGTGCGACGAGTCCAAAACAGCAGCGATCACGCCCATTTTATTTTTGTTGTTTCTCCCTAAAAGGCATCATTCATTACCAAGTCCTTCTCCTGCATCCCGGAAGCTTGCGCGGCATTCCATTTTTTTTTTCGTTTCGCATGGCTGGCAAATTGGTCCATCTACCCGTTTTGGGAGAGAGAGAGAGAGAGAGAGAGAGAGAGAGATGTGCCACAAGCAACACACGACCTGTGAACGACAATGTCACGATAAAACCCTCGACGGACAGTAATTAGTTAGACCTGAAAAATATACAAAAACACGTCGACCACCACAATGCCCGGGACGTGCACACAACAAAGAACAAACAACAAACACCAATCACAACAAAAACCATAACCCTCAATAGCCTATAGCCCTCCCGGGCTTTTCTTTTCCCTCAATAGACTACAGCAGCCCTCCGCGGCTGGCTTTCTCACTACTACAGTAGGCGATCGCCCTCCCCGACCATCTTCGTACCTCCACTACTTCTACTACTACTACTGCTGGACAACACACTAGTGTAATGTATGTGACAATGAGCCCGGTGGACCAAGCAAGTAGGCTACTACTGCTAAACAATACACTGGCTTAATGTATACGCCAGGGAGCCCGGTGGACCAAGCAAGGCTCCGTTTTTCCCGCAAAATCAATCCTCAAAATTAATCCCTCAGAAGTGCGTAAAATTCCGCAAACTTGAAAAAACAAAAACTCAAAAATGAATCCTCCAAACCTGAGCCGGATCAAATGGCGATAAGGCGTTGGTTTTTTTTCCGAATAAAGGATAAAGACCATCCATATACCACCAACGGAGACAGCTTAGCTATATTTTTTACGTCGTCGTACGGCTATAGCTATAGGTGTGTCATAATTTGCAAAATGGGCCTGTTGGCTCCACATTTTTGCTGTGGCCTCCCACGATAGGCGCCGACAACACGCTTCCGACTAACCTCGTACTGGTATAATAAAGCACCCCAATAAATCAACCGGCATGCAAAGTGCCGTATACAGCAGTAGCGGTCCTTGTATGGTGCCGGTGTGCACCAGCCAACGAAACCGGCACCATAGCGGCAACCGGCACTATAGCGGAAACCGGCACTATAGCGGCGACCCGCACTATAGCGGCAACCGGCACTACAGCGGCAAACGGCACTACAGCGGCAACCGGCACTATAGCGGCAACCGGCACTATAGCGGCAAACGGCACTATAGCGACAACCGGCACTATAGCGGCAAACGGCACTATAGCGCCAACCGGCACTATAGCGCCAACCCGCACTAGTACTCCGCACACTGCCACACAGGTTAATCCCATCTGTACCAAGCGACTTCACCGGCACTATCGCGGGCAGCCGGCACTAAAGAGGGGCCCCCTACTGTACCCTGGCAGTACTTAACCCATTCAGAACTGAAAAACGTATCCCACACTATTTCCAAGTAGTTTTTCCCCAAAAACGTGGGACCAATTCTTAAGGGGTTAAGACCCCCCCCCCTGCATTCATTTATGAGCCGATTCGTTTTTGTTCAACGCAAGGGGGGGGCACAATAAGCGAGAAACGCGCCTTCTCTTTGGAAAAGAACTTGTCGAGACCTTTCCGTATCATCCGCATCGCTCGGCGTATGCACTCAAACTCGTTGTCGAGAAAATTACCTCGGAAACTCGGTCGACGAGGGGGCGGTTCAATCTCGCGTGTTATACCGCCGTCCGCCTGCGCCCGACAGATAACTCACTTCCAATTGCGGTGCATCAGGGGCATCCCCCTCCCTTCGCACACCACAGTCTATCCGCGAATGACCATCCTACGGGTGTGATCCTCGTCTCCTTTTTTGTTTTTGTTTTTTTTGTGCAAAGCTTCAGCTTCAGACTCTCTCTCGACTCCACAACAAAAGCACGAGCACACAGTAAAAAGTACGCGCTCGTTCGAATCCACAATAAAACCACGAGTCCACAATAAAAGCACGCGCGCTCTCTGTCTCTTCCAGGCGAAAACCTCGCCTCACGAACAAACCGCAATTGTGACCCTGCCCCCACGACCACCAGGGATGGACACAACAAAAGAGAGCACAGCGTATTTCGCGCGCGATCGTTCCTTGGAGATAGATGCACCTGCTATACCCCAAAATTGTTCCCACCACTCCACAAAATGTTCCCTTCCGCACACTCATATGCTCCGAATGGTCGCCAATACTCGCTACGAAAAACAATAATGCCTCCTGTGTTCCGCACACCAAAATGTTCCGCACACTCACACATTCGGAACGGTCGCCACACTCGCTACGAAAAGAAAAAAAAACCATGCCTCCTTTGTTTTTCCTCCTACGACCAAAATCTATATCTGTGTGTGGCCCCTCGCGTGTGAAGCGGGTGGGCTAATGGTGGATGATTTGAGGGAGCCACTCCCGCCCTTCCCACAAAAAACCGCCACATGTAAAACCAGCGTTGCCTGCCAGCGCGTCAATCTCTATTTGGCACCGCTCGCTTCCCGCCGGCCTGTCGTGCGTCCTCGAAAAAACGACCAAAACTCACAGGCGCGACGAAGCTTGCCAAAGCGCGCCGAAGCGTTGCTGAAGCATTGCCGAAGCATTGCCGAAGCGTTGCCGAAGCGTGCCGATATAAGCAAACGAAAGCAATCTGACCAAAAAGCTCAGTGCCAAGCCGACAAAAGAGGCAAGGAAACGCCGCATCTCTCTCTACCAAAACCTCTGCCGCGCACGTAAGCTGCGAGGCAGAAAGTGTGACCACGTACTACGTAGACTAAAAACCAATTCCGCGCTAATATTAACAGTATGAGCAGCCTTATAACACCAAGATCGAATCGATATTTTTAACCTTCTTGATCGCTGCGTCTCCTACGCTATAACTACTGAACCCCATGTGGAACTCCTACTCGTAGATATCAACATGCCCGTGAATGTAAGGACCATTTGATTAATCATAGTAACATCAAAACGATTAATTATGTTCACGGACATAAATTGATTTTTTCAACGCCCTAGCTTGCTTTCCTTGTATCCGCAATCAAGCCGGTCGACAAGTCATGCCTCCTCCTCCTCCTCCAGTAAAAGAGAAAATATGACGCCGTTCCGGTTCGAAAACGAACGGCGACCTTCGGTGCACACAATAAAGTTTGCTCGGGTCTGCCTTTTGTCCTATAAACCCTTACCACGCATCGGTCGGACAGACATATCACAATCTGTAGACAGATCACGATCTGTAGACAGATCACGATCCGTAAACATATCACGATTTGTAGACAGATCACGGCCTGTAGACTCATTACGATATGTAGATACATCACGATTTGTAGACAAATCACGATCTACGTAGACCTATCACGATCTGTAGATAGGTCACCATCTACGTAGGCCTATCACGATCTGTAGACAACTCACGATCTACGTAGACATATCACGATCTGTAGACAAATCACGATCTACGTAGACATCACGATCTACGTAGACCTATCACGATCTGTAGACATATCACGATCTGTGGACAGATCACAATCTGTAGACAAATCACGATCTGTAGACAAATCACGATATGTATATCACGACATCGATATTCTAGATCCTACCTCTGCCGTTATGAGGTATTGTGCGGGATCTGTGTATAGTTAGCACACACACCCAACCCAGGAAACATGTTGCTACACAAAAGATTATGCAATGCAGATCATCATACGGCTTCTGCCCGGCAACATCAGCTAGATCATACAGATCATGCATACCCAGTCGGGAAATCTATCTTCCCTGAAAGCAGACCTAGATCATTCAAGTGGCGATCGGTGATTCGGCCGATGAGTGAAACCTTCCTATTCGCTTGTCGTGGTGGTGGTCACCAAGTTTACCAACAACCTCCTCTTTTTTTGTTTCATGGGGCTGTGTGGAAAAAACCTCACGCACCCCCCACAGACGACCGCGCAAAAACAAGCAAACAAAAAAACAAACAAACAAACAAACAAACAAACAAAACTACGTCAGAACAATAGGCGCGAAATCTATACCTGGTAATAATAGACGGAAAACAACGAACACATACAAACATGACAGCAAAAAAAAAAGACAAAAATGGGGGGGGGGGGGGGGGAGGGGGGGGGGTGTATACGCTCTTGCAGCCAGCAAAGTTAGCGATACTCTCGACTCCCACCAAAGGTTTCCAGTTGCAGACATTTCCATCGGGTCAGCGATGACTGCCGGATAAATGTCGTGGGTCCCCCCCACTACATGTTAGCGGAGCAACGGTGCCGGGCCGGTCGCTGGCCTTGGATGTCTCGACAGGTAGACGTACGCTCTAAATGGCCAACAAATCGCCCCCAAGGTTGGGTCGAAAAGGTGCGGCGTCTGCCGCCGGCCCGTGCTGTGCCATTTCACACAACACACACGGTTCCAGTTCAGAAAAGTTCCAAAAACGGTTCCCGTTTAGAACGGTTCCCGTTTGGAACGGTTCCCGTTTAGAACGGTTCCCGTTTAGAACGGTTCCCGTTTAAAACAGTTCCCGTTTAGAACGGTTCCCGTCCAGGACGGTTTCCATTTCACAACGGTTTCCGTTCACAACGGTTCCAAAAAAGGTTCCAGTACAGGACGGTTCCCGTTCAGAACGGATCCAAGAACGGATCCAAGAACGGTCCTAAATCAGAAACGTCCGTCGGGAACTTCAAGCCCATACGGCATGGCCAATGCTCGGAAAAAAAACACACACACACACAAACACAAAAAACACAGTGAGTGTCCAACTTTGCCGAATGTTGAAGACAGTTGGTCGGAAAAAAACAAACACTGTGCCCAACGTACCAATGTTGAAGACCGTTGGTTCGAAAAGGAAAAACAAACAACGTGCCAAACGTAACCAAATGTATGGAGACCGTTGGATCGAACAAAACAAACACACCAGTGAGTGTCCGACGTGCCTATTGTAAGTAAATGTTGAAGACCGATGGTATCCAACGTACAGCATGTTGGAGACCGTTGATCCCTACAGCAACATCGCGCGAGCTCGAAACGGCCAACGCAACCTCGTCCACCGCCAATCCCCCCAAAAGAAGATTGCCAGTACGTAATGGCCATCATTGTACCTCAAGCGCTCCGCACCAGAGCTCCGTCAACCGCGAAAAAAAAACGCGATTGTTGGAAAACCCCTTGGCTATTTTCCTAAACACTGAAAACAAAAAGCATCCCACACTCAATTGTTCCACGTCGCTTGCCCTAAAGCCAGAATGCAGTGCTAAAAATCGTGTTAAGGGCTGCACCTCTCCCTTTTGGAGACAACAACAACAACAACAAAATCGATTTGGATTGTTTCAAGAGTGAATGTCCTTTTTTTGCGTAAGTGTAAAATAAAACCTAGGACAAGGGGGGGGCTATTAAAAACGAGTCCCGTTTACGGCGTCCACCGGAAACATGTAGCCGAGGTTGACCATCTCGCAAGCCATCTCGTCGTGGCCCGACCGGCAGAGTTTCCGGACGCGCTTTTGGTCGTGCTCCGGCACGTCCCCTGTCAAACGCACCCTCGTTATTGGGAACTCCATCGTCCGCACCTGTCGGTAATATAAAAAAATGGACATTTTTGAGGTACAAGAGAGTACGGGTTACTACCGTATGTACGTACCGAAGAAGTGGGCCAATCAGATCCATGCAGGATGCAGCCGTGCCAGTATCATAGTAGCTACGAGCTATACCCTGTGATAGTAGCACGCCGCAGGCAGAGCCACGCGCTACAGGTCCAAGGTGTAATAGTATGGGCTTTGTCTACGCTCACGTGAGTTAACCCAGGACATGTTTCATAGACAGACCCACAAGAGGATGATACTTCATGTCCCACCCAATATTATAACAAAGGTGTGATAAAAAGTCTGTCGGTTATTTAAAAACACAAAAACACACACGTATACACACAACAGCCCCCGCTCCGATCAGCGATGTACATATATACGGTCACGATTCTGGCGTATACAGCAGCAGTAGTGTAAACGCCGTTTAGACTGAGAAGTGGTACAAAAAAACCCATTGGTGAGAAAAGAGCGACGTCGTCAAAATGATACTGCATGGAGGAAAAAGGCCCCCACAAAATCGAGGTACGAGTAGTACTTTTTGGCCGAAAATATGCATGAATCGTCGGGCTCATTAACCAAACTCGTCGGAGATTCGTTCTTGTGTCGCAACAATGTTCACTGTATACTTGGGCCATGGTATTGTTCATCGGGTAAATATTTTTTTTTCCTTTTTTTTTCTCTTTCATGCACCTGGATTGCTACCAGGGTAGGTCTTGCCTGTCGTATATGTCATTTCATTGTCTGCTCTGCTTACTGCACTGAGCGTAGTATCTCTGTGTCGTAGTTTTGTGACCACATAACTGGTACCTTTTTTAGGATGAAGAATCGGCACGGACACTGGGTGTGCTGGATGTCGACGGGTAGAAAGGAAGGTTTAATGTGAAGAACACACACACATAGCACATTTATTCCCCCTCTACAATCAGTGTTTGACTTGCTATTAGTATAGAGCCTCCTCAAGCGAGGGGCCTCATGAACAAAAACAATGGTTGGTGCACCTCTAACGTACCATGCGTCCACCGAACAGACCACCTACATATAGATCAGATAGATCATCTACAGATCATCTACAGATCATCTACAGATAGATCATCTACAGTAGCTCCTAACCTGCCGCTGTGAGATGCTGTGCAGGACCTGTATAGTACAGATATAATCCAAGAAACACGTCCAACTGCTATAGATCGTGCAGATTGTACGGCTCCCACCCTGAAACATGGGCTATATACATACTCATAGATCATACATACCTGGTACAGATCAGGGATCTATCTGACCTGCAATATCTAGACCATCAGGATCTATCTGTAGGTTATCAGTCGGCTGTGGGAAAGGGTCGCACTGACTGAAGTAACAGCAGCAGCACAACCACAAAACACGAAAACTAAAAACACAAACAAATTGAATCGCAGCACCAGCCCACCAACAGCACAGCACAGGCAAACCAAAAAGAAACGCAAGAAGGTACTCGAAATTTTGTATGCTATATATGTAACGGCGAAAACACAGACCAGGTACCTGGTCCCATACAGCCAATCAACATGGTTGCCCGGATGGCGGAAACAATATACTACTCTGGACGGAAATGTAAGTACCGCTTGGTCTCCAAATTAATGTATAAATGGTTCTTATATTTTCGTCCAGATTGGTATCATATGCACCAGGTGTACGAGTACGTTTTTTTCCTCCACCCATCCCATGTATGGTCTTCGCCATTTGTTTTCTGTCGCCCTCCTACCAGTAACAGCCGTAGGCGTAACCCAGATTCCGGGGTCATATAGCAGGCTCTTCTCCCCCCCTCCCCACTACGTACGGCTTGTGCCTTGCCTTTTTTTATCGCAAGAAGAGTTAATTCTCGGCCCTTTGTGCTCTCGTCGACTGGCATTGAATTGAATAATAATCATTGGGTTAGAAAAGGAAAGAAAAAAAACACACACACACAATATTATATCTTGGGAGGCTGTATGGTGTGGAGAAAATATAGGCAAGGGTTGAGCAATTGTATGAGGTACAGCATAGGCAAGGGACGGCAAGGGAGGCTACTCGTACGTAGCTCACCGCTATGTTGTTCGCCTTGAGGTGAAAACCCAGGACCATCTCCGAGTCGATCTCGGGGCCCATTTTAGCGGCGTCCGCGTCGATGAAGGTAGAGATGCGGTTCATCATCACCTATCACAAAAAAAGCGCACCAAGAAAGCAACAACGAGCGCACACAAGGGGTCAAGATTTTCGAACGGCAGAAGAACCAAGGGAGTGTCATACGTGCCACAGTCAGCGTGCTCCCCTGCAACATGTGCGCCCATCTGACGCAGGGATCGTCGATGACAATCGGGGTGCTGCTGCTGCTGCTGCTGCTGCTGCTGCTGCTGCTGCTGCTGCTGCTGCTGTTTCTGCGTGTTCATCTACCCCCTCTTTCTCTGCTTCTCCCCCCCCCCCCCCCCCCCCCGCGCTACGACCATTCGAACACTTTGTGTGTGTGGCGTACACAAGTATTGCCATCGTCAACACGTATTATTATTATTATTTGCCATTCCATTTTCCATGCGAAAACGCGCAGCGCTTGTTCCAATCATACCATCCGCATACAAGAGAGAAACTAGACTCCGAAGACTCCAAGCATTGAATAACGTACATACCAAGACCAAAAGCTCAACGGTGGTAGCTAGCTACGCGTAGCACCTGCCGCAGATACGGACGGTCCTCTCCGCGCGAAAAGGGATACGTGGTCGATTCGATTCTGAATACTACAGTCTGCCCCCAGCATCGTGCCTGCTGGGCTGTTTCTTACCCCCTTTCGTCTATCTAGGCTCGTCTAGGACACGCTTAATATCGTCGTGCCAACTGGGCTGTCTCTTATTTCTGTTCGCCTATCTAGGCTAACACCCGCCTCTCCTGATTCTATTGATTGTAGGCTCCGCGTGGCCTATCCGCACCTACGTCCTTGTGTCTTCCCGTACCGCGCTACGATATCAGACAAGCTTTGTGATTGACCACCACGAAAGTGAGTACTCCGCCGCATCGAACATTGGGTGCCCAACTCGAAAGACCAATGCTTTCGCGGTTTTAAGGCTGAAGTAATGAAAAAAGCAACATGCGTACTTCGCGCATCTCAAAACATCCAATTTAGGTGCGCCATTAAGGAAAAGATGGGGCGTCATATGTCGACGATCGGAGACACGCCACCCCCTGCAACAACAGGACGGCCAGCCCCAGTCCCCTGCTACAGGACAATCTGGGCCCTACAGAACAAGCCAAGCTAGTCCCGCAGGACGCGCAGAGACGCGCTGCTACAAGATGGGGGCGGAGGTGCGGTCGTAGCGGCGGCGGCGGCATTGGCGATCGCAGCCATGGTCGTCATTGAAACGTTCGATCTCGGCTAAACAGAGGGAGACGCAAGAAAAGAGCAGACAAGATAAGAGCAGAATCCACCACAAGCACACAAAGAAGCATGCTACATGCGGGGGAGGGGTGGGCGCGCCAAAGTTTCAAGAGGCTCCGTCGCTTTAGGAGCATCATACGTATCCCATCCAAAACCTGTCTTTGAGAAAGAACTATACTTAAGGTAAGGCCTATTGCTACGAGTAGGTGTACGAGAAAACTCAAATACATTTAAGGCCCATTGCTACGAGTAGGTGTACGAGAATAATCAAAAATACATTTACCAGGTAGTAATTCCAGCGATAAAAATACATGCCTTTTTAGGCAGTTCCTCAAATGAGGAGCATACTAATAGCCAGTAATATTCTGTCAAAAGTACTTCGGCCCAAAACAACCTATTGTTACACAGTAGTGGTCCCTCTATAATGCCGGTACGCGCCACGTAGCCAACAATACCGGCACTATAATAGCGGCAACCGGCACTACTCCGCACACAAGCCACACTGGTTGATCCCCCCATCTGCGCCAAGCGATTTATCACCGGCACTAAAGCGGGCAGCCGGCACTAAAGAGGGACCACTACTGACTATACCCCCCTATCATCGGCACCACTCTTCTTGCTCACCCTCATCGCAGTCACGGAGCCGTAGGCGAACCGGTCGTTTTTTCTTTTGCCCGAGTGGAGTTTCGTCCCGAAGCTCGGCACGTACACCGTTCGCTCCGGCAGCGGAAATTTTCGACTGCCGCGATCATAAAGTAAGTGTACGCGGGGCACGTTAAAAATAAATGAATATATATATGCATACCCGTTTGGCACATTCACCAAAGCTTTCGATACAACGACAATTTTTTGTAATTCATCCGTACTAATATTCCAGTAATTCAAGCAAGTATGTATACTACGACGTAGTGTATATTATTATATAGTGTTCACCTTCGAGGCACAATATATGTATAGGTACCAAATGGACATTTTCCCGGAATAGTTTCCCTTTTCATCTCCGGCCGCGGGTCTTTTCTCGCGCTATCGACTGCGGGGCACGCAGGGGCCCCGCCTGTACACCACGGCGCAAGTGCGGGTCCCGGTCGAAGCCCGTGGGGCGTGCGCTGGGCCTTCGAAGTCGCGAATTCTGGCAAATAACTCAGGGTAGACGTTCTGACTTGACACCGCCTTGCAACGACTATGAAAAACCTTTCGTACGACTTTTGTTTATCCGGTGTGGATTTGGATGGTTCATTTTTGACACGCCGCATGAACGGAACGCACACAGCACGCACCACGCACGAGACAACAAGGACCACACCCACATGGAACGAGGCACACATCTAGCGCCATGCATCAGCAGTTAATACCATGTTGCATGCGTCTGCTCTCTATGGGTTGTGTACAGCAGTAGTAGCACTTGTACGAGACGCATAAAAAACTACACGCGCATTATTTATGTGAATTTGTAATTTGGTTCCAATATTTTGGAATCTAGGTAGAGTACACATACATGCACAGATCTACGAGTACGTATATATGTACAGCAGTACGCATATCATATCTAGCCCTCTTATCTACGAGCGATAGGCCGATCTACATACGTACGATTACAAGTACAGTATTTTGGTACTCAGTAGTAGTACTACTGCTGCTGTACTTTACGGGAACGGGTGTCTAGTCTAGACTACATGGGTGTCTAGTCTAGACTACACACTACAACGCAGCCGAGGCGCCCCTTATCGAACAGCACAGCAGTACAGCAGAAGAAGCTGCAGAACACGCAGCAGCCGCTGCTCAGATTGTTGCGTTTGTGGCGGCTGTTGTTGTGTCCTGTATGCGTGCGTCGGGCCCGTAGTAAACAGCTACGAGTAGCAGGAGGAATTAAGCAGATCTGCAGTAGTTGTGACAGCTACTGTACGAACAACGAGTACTGCTTTGCTGTGTTCTGTCTTTCATTGTGTATGCGTGTGTGTTTGATGTATGCAATTACAGCAAACCTCCCCCTCTGATTTTAATATCACCCGCGCTTTACAGCAGCGATTAAAAACAACAAATCCGCTAATACCCGTCACGGGTATGGATAACACTTCATACTCGCCGAGAATTTGGGCCCAGGGCATCCGGGTATCCAACTGTTCGACGGGCACCCTTAGACGAGTACTCGGCTGCTAAACGCGTACCAGGGCAACCGCCCAAAAGGTATTACGTACAAGTGAATACTCTTGTCTAGGACCGGGGCGGGACTCGTCGGGCAACAGCTCTGTCATAACTATCTTCTGTATACTCAGCTGTACAGCGCAGAACAGCCGTGATAACTACTACACTACCACTGTGGGATCGACTTTAAATCCTACAAAAAATAGTTAGATCGACTTCAGAAACAAAACAAGTCGTTGAGCCTGGACACCAACCTGAAGTTTCTTAACACCGGGAGCCCACTGTACCTCAGATACGATATCATCTCGTGACAGCTGTTTCGTTAGGAATGGCCGTCGCTACTACTTTTACAGCCTATGCCACAGGTTTGCTCCAAAAATTAAACTATGAAGCATGTGCGATCTATTTCCACCTTGCAACACCCCCGGGATTTCAAGTGACCAACATCCCGAAGGGGAACCTTGTATGTATATATATTATTAACGAAGTCGTTTGAACATTCGCTTCAGGAAGCTACCTACCGATACGTACATATATAGCTATCGTTGGATCGGTAAGCATGGAAAAAATGGCGACCAAGAGCTCATATTGTTTTCAACGATGGAGTCAACAGACTGAATTGTTGTTTTTCGTCGTGCACCTTCACTTTTTCTACGGCAAGCTATATATCGCCATCGCAAAAGCACGATCAACACCGTCGACGCGCACGTGCGTGCATAGCTAATGCTAATGCTAATTATGTTAATATTTTGATAAGTGTTGGCCCCCATAAACTACTTGAGCTATTAATAGTGCGGATTACTTATTTTCGCAAAAATTCGGAGCACAATCTATCATTATACTCGTATATTGTTTTAGGCAGGTTGTTCGTGCTATGGGGGGGGGTATAATTAAGTATTTAGCGAAAGAGGGAACATAATATATCGTATCGAACGTTTCCACAAACCAATCCTTTACCTGGGCAGGTCGGTGTCGACGTGAAACCAGACGTCTGGTCTCGCCAGGACGACCGCGTCGTACTGGAAGCCCCTCTCTACAGAGTACATGCTCATCATGCTCCACACCGTTGCCATCGACCAGTACGCCCGAAACACGTTCCTGGTTTTTCAAGAGGGGAGAAGAAAGAGCGGAGACCGGGACGGAGTCAAGGTCGGGTCGCGGGTAGGGCGGGGGGGTACTCATGTCGTGCACGGTCGTAGTCGTATGACCATAGGGGGGGTGAACTCGATATCCATGCATGAGCGTAGACGTATGGCCATAGACCCTCGCGTCCCTACAATGCCGGGACGGAGCATGTCGGATTTTTACTGACCAGTGTTGAGGGGGGGAGGGGGCGGGGGTGTACTCGGTATTCATGCATGGCCGTAGTCGTATGACCACAGACCCACGCATCCCTACAATGCCGGGACGGGGCATGTCGGGTTTTCACCGACCAGGCAGACATTTGCTAGCACCAAGCGCGAAGCGAAACGTGAGGTGTTCGGCGAGTCGCATGAAGGGTGAGCTGTATCCTACTAAGAATCGCTTGTGAGGCGGACTTGCGCATGGATGACAGCTTCAATGAGTTAATTTAATTTCCGGTGTGGCCACTTCCAGAGACAGCAATGGGAGTACTATGTAACTGCCTCGCGAGGGAACAAAAAACGAGCAGGAACACAAGAAAAAAACAGAAAACTCAAGTGTGTAGTTGCTTTGGTGAACAAAATAGCCACGTACGCGTACGACGGATTCCACATATTTGAAGGGGGAAAAAAAAACATCAACTCTGCGATGAGATGGATTGAGATCCTCGAAACTCATCTGCGCAAGCTGTGTGCGTGCGTGGAATACATATATACAGTTAACCACTACACCAAAAGCTAAACCCTGTCCCACACTTACTTCCAAAGTGGTTTCTCCGCAAAAAAAAACAGCGGCTGCAGTGCTAAAATAAGTTGATTTCACATCGACGCATTCGTACAAAACAGTAGCGCTCGGGGGAGGGTGTGAAGCTGGCGAGAAAGGTCTCCCCGCTGCGCTATGTATGAAGCCAGCGTTGCGTCCGTGCTCCGTCGATGGAACGGGCTCACAACTCGCACAGATCATGAGCTACCTATCTACAGATAGGTCATTTAGTTCGTCACCCGCCGTTGTGAGAGGTTGTAGGATCTGCAAAGTACAGATCTCACCCCCCGTGCAAAATCGCCTAGTTCCCGCTTCCTTATGTATAAGCAATAGACCTTTCAAGGCAGATTAACCTATTTCCCAATCTTGTACGATCTGTATGATCTATAGCTCATGTTGCCGGGCGGGACCCGTGTAATCTGCATTGATCTATCCATCTACTGTAGTAGCACATGTTTTCCTGGTTTGCACCTGCACTACGTCATTTGCAGATGCTTACACAGCCTCTCACAACGGCAGGTCAGGAACTGTATGATCTGTGATAGATCATGATCTAGATCATGACCTACAGTAGAGCATGACCTAGACCCTGATCTGCCCGAGGCGGGGAACACTCAACAGCCCACAGACTACGACCACATACCGTTCCCGCCAACACTACGAGTACAGCAGCAGCAGCAGCAGGGCAGTAGAGTATCAGGCCGTGTCTTAACTCCATTCGATAGCTTGGAATGGCTGGAACGGAACGAGACTATTCGCGTTCGTTCGTTTTAAGTAGTTTGCCCCAAAATACGTGGGACCAGTTCTTAAGGGATTAAGAGCGGTATAAACCAGGCATACACATATCACGCATCATGTGAGTGCACACATCATCATAGGGAACGGGAAATCTCAGATTACAGAGCCGAGCGCTTTGGCCACACAAGCATACACGGTAACTCGTAAGGCTTGTTACTACAGTAGATTTGTCCATCCCACGGCCTGCCCGCCGCGTCTCCTCCCTCTCACCTGATAACGCTGGGCCCCTCTTCCCCCCCGTACTTCCATTGGAAGTGTGTCGTTTCCGTTATGTCTGGCCAGAGTCGATCGAAGTCGTCCTGGTTCGTCACCAAGCTCCTGCAGAACAAAAGTCGTCGTAGAACAAATGTTAAAAACAAAAAACAAAAACAAAAAAAACGCGGCGGTTCGTTTTTTGTTGCCCGTGAGAGAGCGGGAGGGGCAGAGACAGCAAAGGCCGAGAGAAATATGGTGAAACATGCGTGAATTGCGCCCCGACTTCGTTACGTCTGGCCAGAGTCTATAATGAAATAGTCCTGGTTCGTCCGAAAAAAAAGTCCTTCAGCACAAGAATCGACGTAAAACAAACAAAACAAAAACAAAACAACCACGCGGTGGTTTGTGTGGCGAAACAAACGTGAATGTTAGAAGGGGACTCCCGAGCAACAGCTGCTGCTTGTATATACATAACGCCGGAAGGGTCAGGGTTGCAAAATGCTATATACCCAAAACAAATGGCGGTATTTTTGGGCTTGCCAAGACCTTTTTTGAGTTACACACCACTCTGATTAAAAAATGAGGACAGGAAATATCAGGGCGCAAAACGCTACCATCAAATTGGAGACCCGATATTCTGGACTTTTGTCAAAAGGTCCTTTTGAGCTTGTTGCGTACGGCTGTGTCCCAAAATATATCACGGATCTACTGTCAAAGATAATATATTATAGATCTTACACCTGCCGCTATGAGATGATGTGCAGGGGGTGTACAGTACAGTACAGATCGAACCCAGGAAATATGTGCGAGATCATGCAGATTACTACAGCTCTCACCAAAACAGACCGCACCCAGGAAATGTGTTCGAGATCATGCAGACAACACGGCTCTCACCAAACAAATCGAACCCAGGACATATGTACGAGATCATGCCGGCAAATACGGCTCTCACCAAACATACCGAGCCCAGGAAAAGTGTACGAGACCATGCTGACAAATACGGCTCTCACCAGACGTACCGAACCCAGGAAATGTGTTCAAGATCATGCAGACAACGCGGCTTTCATCGAACAGATCGAACCCAGGGAATATGTACGAGGCCATGCAGATTATTACGGCTCTCACCGAAACATACCGAATCCAGGAAATGTGTACGATATCATGCTGACAGATACGGCTCCCACCCACCAGGCACGTTAGCCAACCACCCAACACACACGCACACCTGTTCGGGTTGAGAGCTTGGTAGTCTTCCGCGTAGGGCGCGTACTTGAGGTTCGTCTCTCCCGCCCGAGGATTGTTGACCTTGTGACGAGAGAGCGAGAGCGAGAGAGCCAAGCACAAGCGACGAAAACGAACAAAAACAAACGACAGAAAGAGGAGTGTCAACATGAACGGCATACATATATACGGTTCGCCCATAAATAAGAGCGAGCGGCAACAAAAAACGGAAAAAAAGAGAGAACAGAAAGAAATGTCGCTTTATCACAGTATATACGTAGATTGTTCGCAACCTATTCATGGCGAGTGGCACAGGGACAAAAAGCGACAGTACAAAACAGAAGAAGTTTCCCTTCGCAGGTGGTCGGGACCCCCCCCTATCAATAAATACATGTACAAAATTGCAGCTGCTGCTCGGAGAGAGCTCGACAGCTTTTCTTAGACATAGATTTTTGCCCTTTTCACGATAACTGGCGATGACGTCCACCCGGCGACACGCAACTCCCTCATCGTGCTCAACGACCCCTGCTCTGCCTACTCTGCCAAGGGCGGTCTCGGCCGTGCCCAACTCATGTCTCACGGGGCTGCGATTTTTCCAGGATTACATGCCCTTTTTGTCACGTGCACATACCATACCAACCAGTACATGCTTTTTTGTTCTCGTACACGCAAACCGCATTATTCAAGATTCCGTTTTTTTATGTAGACGACCAACCCGGAATTTTATCCTACCGGCTCCTTTTACTGCGGATATACACGTGCGTATTATATGTACGAGTACCAGTACCGCTTCAAGCAGTAACAGAGTATCATATACAAGGTAATTTTTAATATGCGATGATATCTGTACAGTATTCATACGTGCGTGGTATTCAGCAGTATGATAGTGGTCGGTGTGTGCCTGAATATAGTACCGGGCAGGGCCTCGCGTGCGCTGGCGGGCGTGGACATGCGGGCGGTGGGCGCTGCAGCAACGTTTACCATGAATATGGAAAGCGCACATACAAAACACACACGCTCTTTTTTTTTTACACGCAGCTACTGCTCTACATGCATAATCAAAGATTCCGTTTTTTTTTATGTTGACGACGAACCCGGATTTTTATGGACCACGTACTATCTGTATGATCTGTAGTATGTATGTATATATGTACGTACGTCGTGTAGTTTGATGCTGCTCGATCCTATCATAGCATACGAGTTATATACTCGTCGTACCCGAGTAGCTGCCTTACATAAGTGAGTACGAGTTTACACATTCAAAAGTATGCTCACCTCGGTACTGTTAAACGTCGCTTTACTATTTAATGCGCTTCGGTAGTCGATTGATGTCGTTTTCGAATCTTTCCGACTATGCGGTTTTCGTATAAAATGCGACCGTAAAAAAAAGTGCCATGGCTGTACGTACGAAGGGCTGCGCATCCAGTGCGGCGGCCGTCTTTTTTTTGGTCCCGCTTTACGTACGTTACGATTACGTACGTAGCGTACTTGCTGCATCTACTTTTTGGCACTGTGCTGTTGCCTGCTGTTGCTGCTTGCTTGTTGCTGTTGCTGCTGCTACATGAGCTTATTACTGACTACTACTACTACTTCACTATACTTTATTGCTGTACGTACTAGGTGCATGCTGTATATGATTCCACACTGCTGCTAGTTGGTTCGTGTGCGACAGAAAGCTCTCGGTGGGATTGATTACTGGTTTAGAAGTGCGATTCTTAATAAAGTCCACGGTGCGGCAGCTCTCAGAACTGTTTTTGTTTGTCGTGGTGTCGGATCGGTTGGTGTTGCAGTACGCCTACTAACGTACGCTGGTTCGCGTGGGTGGGGTCGGTGAGGAGTCGCCTTTACCGCAATCTGATTTATTATATAGAATACTAGGTATAGAAATCGGGGGACTTTGCGTTGTGGCCCGCGTTTGTGTATCGCATGTGTTATGTAGTCACCGAACTAATTGTGGCGAATCCAGAAAAGACGCCGAAAACACTACTTTAGACCCCAAAAACCCTAACCCATAACCCCAACCCCGTCGCGCGCGCCGACCCTTATGAGCTTGTGCTCTCGAAGAATCTCAAGGCGTCTTTTTTTTTTTTTTTAGATTTGGTCGACCACACTAAAAAGGTATTAATAACACATACTTCCCGATTTCCCATTATTTATCCATCGATAATAATCTTCAGTGGGTGCGCCACGGATATAAGGTTATCTGCAGTCGGTAGGTTTTGGGTGGGTGGGTGGTGAGTGAGTTGGGAGAGCATCTATTGTTGTGTTGGTGCTGTGAGTACCGCGGTGGCTCGAATGTTGGTCCTTCGCCCCGTGGCTTCCTCAGATCTTCTAGTGGTTGATGGATTTGTGTGGTGGGCGTTACGGTAGTCGGTGGTGTCATTGCGGTTACGTTGTTTGAATTGCGACTCGGGGGCACATGTTGTCACTTGCGATGCTGAATGCAGCTTGCATTTTGCGTGTATATATGGTGGGGTCATGGCCCAGTCTATTATTTGCGTATTTTTTTGTCCGCTATTATACCGGCCCCGCCCTGGCATGGTTCGGGGTACCACTGTTAATAGTACGTATATAATACCAGGTACCAGGTATGTGCATGTGGCTGTTTCTGTATATGCGTGTATGTATGTGTAAATTAAAATGGCCTTCTGTTGTTTGTTGTTTGCTGCTGCTGCTGTTCGTCATTGTACACACCTGCCACCCCAGGTGTTCTTCGATACAGTATCACTTACCATCAATATGCTTTTATTTTTAATGAATAATACATACTCGTACGGTACGAATGAAAATTTGTTGTTGAAATACATCAGTACAGGACAGTGATAAGAACCCAGCCTAATATTTCAAAGGAAATAAGAAATTCGGGAACCGTTCTATGAAGTTAGTGTAGGACGCACCCTCTGGAAAAAAAACAGAAACCCAGTCTGGGTTATATTTATTGTTTCTCATTATAGATGTCCTGTATTACTGTACACCCCTTGGCAGTAAATTCGCTTTTGTTCGCCCTAATTAAGCTTATTTTATAGTATTCCTACCTCTATTCTTCGCCGTTACGGGAATTGCGCGAACCGCAGGCGGGCGTCAGCCCGCCGCGGCGAAGCCCCCCTTGTATATTATATATTCATAGGTTGGGTTGGCGTCGGTTGGCGACGACGCTGTAAAACAAGCCTCTCACTCCGTGAACTAGACGACCAGGGTACCGTTTTTGTTTTTTTTGGCGGTCACCAAAGCTGGCGGTCTTGTTAGATCATTTGTGTGGGGTGGAGAACCTTTGTTCCGCACAAGGGGAATGGTCGTATCACGTAGTGTTAATATGGTAAGGCGTCCGCGAGGCAGTTACATAGTAAAACCCATTGCTGTCTCCGGAAGTGGCCACACCAGAAATTAAATTAACTCATTGAAGCTGTCGTCCATATGCAAGTCCGCCTCAGAGGCGGTTCTGAGCAGGATGCAGCTCACCCTCCATGCGACTCGCCCAATACCTCACGGCGCTTAGCGCTTGGTGCAAGCAATGTCTGCCTGGTTGGTGAAAACCCAACGTGCTCCGTCCCGGCATTGTAGGGATGCGAGGGTCTATCGTCATACGACTACGGCCGTGCACGACATGAGTACACCCCCCCCCCTGCACTATCACGGGGGACCATAGTAAATATGGACCAAATTTCGTTAGTAAAAATAGGTAAACATATGTTGTTTGTGTGTCCATAGGTCCCTATGTACTATGGTCCCCCGTACGAAGTGGATGGGGGTAAAAACACCCGTGTGGGGATCTCGAAAACAATGCACATTATAACAGCAAACCCCACAAGATGTCGACAACCCCTCAATTCGGTACGCCTCGTAACGGTGTGCTGCATGATTTTCAACGTCTCCACAAGGGTTTGTTCACCGCGGACATCGAGCAAGGGGGGAGAGGGGAGGGGGTTCCTTCCGACCACCTGTGCTCACGTTGTTACGTAATCTGTCGATCAATTAGGCGAGCGCCACACGCGACAAAAAAAAAAGCGACACAGACACAACAGGAGTAGGTTCCCGATGGAAGACTGGACTGGTGCTACGGTAGGGGGGGGGGGGTCGCTCTTATGTCCACCATTTCCACCGGATGAGAGCCACTCCGCCGAGTGACCACCATATTTCTTCGCGGTTTTTCAAGTCTTGACGCTTTAGGTTTTCGAGATATGCACCACCATGGTATGCTTGCTACTCTGCGACGACAACGTACACCTGCGTCCAGTTTTGAGTGAGGTACAGAGCCACTCGCCCGACTGGAGTAAACGTGGTAGTGAAAATCAGGCTACCCCCCCTACCGTAGCACCAGTCACTGCTCGAACATCTGCGAGTCGGCAGGGATTTCACGACTACAATAACTAAATCGGGAGGTAGGGTGCCGTTAATCCAACGAAACCAACTGACTTTAGTTGGCAAGTCGGTTGGCAAAGCCAGCTCATGGCCAGCCGATTTGCCGACGTAAGCAGTCGCCATTTCGCGGAGGAGGAGGAGGAGGAGAAGGAGGTCGCATTATAAACTCCAGCTTAGCCCCTCAAAGACTGCACCCCGCGCTTTTTTGGGAGGGGGGGGAAACACTTAGAATTGAAGTCACCTCGAGGTTTCTGTACAGCGCAGTACTAAAACAAATGTAAATTAGGGCTCGCCAGAAAAAAAAAAGGAGCCGGCGGCGGGGGGGGGGGTAAAAAAAAAANGGGTGGGCGGGGTACTCATGTCGTGCATGGCCGTGGTCGCATGACGCATCCCTGCAATGCCGGAACGGAGCACGTTAGGTTTTCACTAACCAGGCAGACATTGCTTGCACTAAGCGCGAAGCGCCGTGAGGCGGTGGGCGAGTCGAAGGCTGTATTATTTAGGGAGGGGGGGAGGAGAGAGAGGCCCACACATAAGGCGTGGGGATGGAGCCTGGGCGCGGCAGAGGGTGTAAAGAGTAGGGGGTGGAGGAGCATGGAATGGTAAATAAGGAGAAAAGGACAGCAACTGAAGTAGACACCAGGTCCTGTGTTAAGAGTACAGGAGGGAGTTGTTATACGAAAACTCGTGCACAGGTTTCTTTTTTGGTTTTCGTGGATTCCCTTTGTTTTTTCCTGTTTTCGGGAAATGTTTCTGAGTGATCAACGTTGAGACTCATGCTGCCTTGCACGTTGTCGGATGGCAAACGCAACACTAAGAATCCTTTTTTGTAATTTCCCCGCTGAAATTTGGTTTTTTCATTCCTGGCAAAACCCCCGACTTTGGTAGAGTTAAAGATTCCGAACTAACAAAACAAAACAAGGAAAACTTGGAAATTCTACTCTACAACTCCGGTGGGGAGTTAGCGGCGAGGGCATCGAGCGCGTTCTCTGCATCGCTCCGTATTTTCGAGCAGAGTGCGCCTTTGAGCTCTTGGCTGAAGAGCATTGTAGATATCATAGGCTGGTTATTTTTTGTTGCCATAATCTTACATCTTACAAGAGCCCTAACCTATACATTTTGAGCGATTGTCAACATGTCCATGTTTCAACATGCTAGTATAGGAATCTTCTATGAACGAAGAGCGCCAGCTAAGGCGGGGCACTAGCTATATAGCGACGCCAGTGCAATATATACTGTCTGTAGAAATCAGCAGCCAGCATACTAGATTCCCCCAGTATACTGTTGCTCACGAGGGGGACCCGGCAGAGGCCATATGTTTGGGCCTTTTCGCTAAACTTCCGATCACAGTCCGGGGGAAATCTGGGTCTGGGGTGGTTCGTAGCGGGAGACAACAGTAACTCGTCCATCGTGCGCAAAGTCTCCGTCTCTCCCCCTCTCTCTCATCCCTCTCTCAGATAGTGATTGATTCATGTGTGAGGTTTGTTGTTGTCCGTATATTAAAAAACAACAACAACAACAATAACAATAACAACGACAACGACAACGACAACAACTGTGAGATCGAGGGTTTCGCCGAAATTAGCATTTGCAAGCTGGGTGTGATACTTCCTTCGTACGGGGAGTGATTGTGAGGGGCGTATGGTCTGATACGCGAATTTCTGTAAGTTCCGATACGTAGAATGTTCAATTTACTGGTGTCTCAGGCAATATCTTTATACTATTAACACCAATACACGTCGTTTACACTGGGGCAGAATACGCATACAGTCAGTACTGCGCCAGTTCCCATCCCCATCAAGTAATGCCTTGCAAGAGATACCTAAGGGATAAGGGGGGGATCGATTGGATATATATACGGCAGAAAAACACGGCGGTACATTTTTTTTTGTATTGCTACGATGTACGTAACCATCACGTCACTTGGTCAGCTCTCTGGACAAGCAAGCCGTGGTCACAGCTTGTCTTCCTCTCCCCCCCCCCCCCCTGCTCCGTCTCGAAAGGGATGCGTGGTCAAATGGTCAAATGACTAAGGCAAGCAACAAATGAGTCCCCCCCCCCCCCCCTCGGTATTTACCTAGATTTTTTAGGTAGGAAGGAGGGCGCGTGTTTTGTTTCACAGAGTACCGCACACTCAGGTTAGGGTTATAGATATATACTCGTGTCATACCAGGTACACAGCAGAGAGTGACCCTCAACCATAGAAGTGTGGTCGAAGAAGGGGTGAGGTACCCCCAATGTATGAGCCAATACTCCGAGCCGAAGCTACTTCTAACATAAACCTACCCTGACCCTGAAGTAACCGGTAGAGTTAACCCTTGCTGGAAACTATGGTTGGAGCACGCTGCTGTTGTGTACGTACGAGACAAAGCAAAGAGACTAATGTTATTAATAACCTACATTGTTGATTGGGTCCGGCTAGCGCAGGGGTAGGGTTAAGATACCTGGTTTCATGTAGTCCCATTTTTTTATCTGGCAATGTTATGTAGGTAGCACTTGTTCCAACCATTTACCATCCACACAAATAAAAGGGAAAACCAAAATCCAACGACCTCGAAAATGGAAGATGCTATTTATATCAATCAGACCTGAATACTTATCGGCATCTCCTCTCGGCTGGTACCCGTCCATGACGGCCTTCCACGCTCCCTCCGCCGACCCAGCGGGCATGCATGCGTCCCTCGACAGGCCGTCCTTACATAGCTTCCATCAGGAACTCCTATGTGCCTTCTCGCACTTCTCGACGTTCTCCTGCCCGTGAGGATAATAGCTCAATCGGTCGCCTTCCGCCACCCCACCCAAACCTCCTGCTATCCGAATGGGGTCGCTCGTGGTCTCGAGGGCATCGATCAAACCCGCCGGGCCGTTCAGAAGGCCTGTAACCTATTCGACCACGAGAGAGCCTTGCCGCACACATCAAGCTTGGGCGCTCGCATTCTCTGTTTTGCGAGTGCCCAAAGCTTGATGGGCGCAGCAAGCACTTGTGGTCGTCGAGCAGGTTCCAAGCTTTCTTAACGGGCCCCGGGGTTTTGACCGATGCGCTTGCGCCCACGAGCAAAACCCCATCCGAATAGCAGGTGGTTTGGGGGTCGATGGTGGAGTGTGGCCGATCGGTATATCGTCGTGGGCAGGAGAAAGTAGGGAAGTGCGAGAAGGCATGGGAATCCCTGAGGGAATTCATGCAAGGACAGCCTGTCGAGGAAGGTATGCGATGCCGCTGGGTCGACTGATGGAGGGAGCGTGGAAGGATGTCATGGACTGGGCACCAGCCAAGAGGTGACGCCGAGAGGGGTCATCTGGAGACAAAGAGTTCGAGAACATCGCGATGCAGGGGGGAGTGAGGACCCCCCCCCCCCCAGGTTGTTCCTCGCTCGTGCCAAAGAGAAGCATGAATGTATTGTCAGCATTAGGTATGCACAAGTCGGACCTCGAGGTTGTTGGCCTGCTCGCACGTCGTCTTCCGTCCGAGTTTCACGACGTGGAGAAGCAGATTAATATAGCTTGCTTCGGCCCCGGCATCACGCCGCTCGGAAAGGGAGGATACTCGTTCGCAACCTCTTACGCTGAGCGCAACACCAAGGCGCTGGAGGCGCGGAAGTCAAGCGGCGGTGGTCGTGTCACCGGCAGTCCGGAGGCGGCAGGAGGCAGATTGGAACCATTATCGATAGCCCGACTATACTAACTACTGCTGTAGTTTCGGTGACTTGAGAGTCGCACCACCCACGTCTTTGGGGGACAAAATACTTGGATTTAGTGTGGCATACTATTCCCAGCAGAAAAACGTACAGTAAGTCGGGCCGACTCACACCTGTACAAAGAACCTTCAGGGGACGGAGGATCACTCACTCAGGAAAGGGTTTTGTGTCAAGCCGGTGCGCGTACGTAGGCGTTTCGGCAACATATACATATGTATAATACGACTTGGAAATAGAGTAAGGGGTTTGCAATCAAGATCCCTATTTCGAAGTTTCGGAATAACTGATGCAAATAAACAGTAATCCAGAGTTTTTTATAGCCCCTTTGTTGATGCAAATAAACAATAATCCAGAGTGTTTTTTAACCCCTTTGTTGATGCAAATCAACAAAAATCTAGAGTTGTTTTGCCCCTTTTGTGTAGTATAGTATACATATCTGGTGCGTTTGTGGCTCGGATTGTGTTTTTTAGTTGTTATGATCGCTTTGCGGACCCTTCGGGTTCCACTTTTATTTCAGTATACCTTTTTTGGGTAAGTTAGCCTGTGACCACGGGAATCGACCGTGTCAAGTGTTGGATTAGTACGGACAGATGGAGGTACTGGATAGAGAGACCGGCACGGTTTTTAATGTGAAGACAACAACAACAACAACAACAAGAACAACAACAACATTATAGTAAATACTATTAAATATCATAAAAGCCAAACTCAGCTATAAATAGTTGGCGAATTCGACGTGGGTGGACGAGGGAAGAGAGGGCTGCAGTCTTCTCGCGATAAAAAATGCAAGGCACGAACCGTAGTGGGGAGGGGGGGAATAGAAGAGCCTGCTATGTGACCCCGGATCTGAGTCACTACGATACGATGGAGAGAGAAAGGAAGGGCGAACATAATAACAGGGAAAAAAAACTAAAAAAAAAACACGCCACGCCCAACGAACAACTATAAGCCGTGATGTCCAGCTAACAAGGGCATGCCTTACTCGCAGCCTTGCTAAAACCCAAAGCTCAACATTATAACCCAAACGTAGACCTGAGGTCTGGGCTTTTGGACAGACTCTCGTATTCATTCGTAGATGGTAACACCTTGATTAAGAAAGAAAGAATTTTTTTTTGTATGATACGACTCTCGTTAGTGCGTGAAAACGGGGACCAACTTTATTGTTGTTGTTGGTGTTGTCCCGTAATTTTTTCAACCGGACAGACATCCCCAACCCCTGTTCATAGTATTGTCACCCCGCTGCTCCCCATCAAAGCAGCAACAGGCCAGACGCCAGACAGAGGTCGGAATAGGCGGACAACTCCAATACATACCAGCATTGGGGGTTGTTGCCGTTTTAAGAGCTATCGGCTTAAATTATTTCAGGGCTGCTGCAACTATGTTGCGGGGACAAAACACTTGAAATTAGAGTCAAATTTAGGTTTTCCTTGGAATTAGAGCGCATTGCAGTAGTAGTTAAAAGTCTTACCCGCTATTCCGGTTGAAGAAATGTCAACATGGAATGGCACGGCCATACTAAAAGCTGTACAATATACCCATTCCGGTTTAAGATAAATAGTGGCTAAAAACAGGTCTACTTTTAATAGGGCTGACACACTCCTCTCAGAAATAATGACATCCCCATTGTAGGGATGCGAGGGTCTATGGTCATACGAATACGGCCATGCATGAATATCGAGTACACCCCGCCCCTCCCTGTAGTTCTTATATCTGGGCGTCGTTGTCCACGAAAGCGTGACCTCAGGATTGGCATCAGATCCGAGTCATCCACTACACATGCGGACATTCTATAAAAAACGGTTCGGTCCAGAGCTTTACGGTGTGACGGCCTCGGCCTGAAAGTCCGCATGCTAACATAAAGTCCGAGCGAGGTGATGGAGACCCTGCTGTACTGGATGGTGTGTGTTCTTCACATGAAACCGTTCTTTCAACCCGCCGACAGCCAGCATACCCAGCAGTGTCCGTGCCGATTATTCGTCCTAGCTAGAGAGATGCAAGCTCTGCTGTTGGAGACAAAAAAAAACACGACACAGATATACTACATTGTCATGCATGCAGCAAGGAGTAGATAATAAGGCAGAGTATATTATAGGCAATGAAATTGCCGTGTCGTTGTGCTGGTGCGTGACGTGGACCGTGGACAGTCAGCCATATTGTTTTCACAAAAACTCTGAACGGCGCGCCGCAGCCTCCTTATTATCCGAGCCGACGTAACATGCTGTCCGGAAAAGCAAGGATCGTTTGATATTCACAGCCATAACTTGAAACGCTTCTTAAATCCCCGAGACTAGACCTGTTTAATACTAGACCTGTTTAACACTAGACCTGTTTAATACTCGACATGATTAGCACTTGGTATGCTATGGCACCCGGACATGTTTAACACTCGAAATGATCAACACTCGACCATGTTTCAAAACTCGACCCATTTTGATACTGGGCATGTTTAACAACAACTCGACCCATTTTGACACTGGGCATGTTTAACAACACTCGACCCATTTTGACGCTGGGCACGTTTAACACTCGGCATCTCGGCATACTTATGTAACCCTCGAACATGTTTCATACTCCTTTTTGGAAGCCGAGGTCGAGGCGCAGCCCCTCCTGTTTCAAAGATGCAGGTTGAAGATTTTTCAACGAAAGCATTGACCCGACAAGGTATCTCTGTAAATGTATACCATTACGGTGGACCAACGAAAATAGGACCAAATAGTGTTATTGTAGTAAAAATAGGTAAATATATACTGTAGGTTTTCGGTGTTTATCGTAGGTCCCATTTACTACGCTCCACCGTGATTGTGTTATGGTACTGCTGGTATGATGTGGAAACGTTTGGTAAATACCTGGTATCAGGTATTTGGGTCGTATTGGTACTACTTGGAAGGCGTATCTCAGATGGGAACCAGGGCGGTTCCCAGATGCCCTTCCCCTTTTGTCTCAGTCGTTCATCACGGAAAGGAATAAAGCTGCTCTTCTTCTATCTCTAAGCAAACAACACACGTGAGTACCAACGAGTACCCGTTCCATAGGCTGACCTGGCTAGGGATACCCTGTCCTCTTATACCTAGCCTCCTCACAACTGGTATATAGCCGTCGCTAGGAACTCGCCGCAGCAGATACGTGCACATCTCGGGACAGATATGATCCACTGGATTGATGCCTTTGTGTGCACTCCAGGATCTACCTGTAGATCTTTCTAGGGAGATCTACAGTATTTCCAAATATTTTATGTATGTATGATCTAGCTCATGTTGCCGGAGGGGGGTCCGTGTGATCTGCATGATCTACCACCCTTCGTGTAGCACTTGTTTGCTGATGGTCGGATGAATCTGTGCAATGCAAACCCTGCCTCTCACGACAGCAAGGCGCTGAATGAACTAAACGATATATTACAAGTAAGTCGTGTTCTGTGCGAGGTGTGCATTTATTTGCAACGGCAAGATGTCAGGAAACAGCACTTTCACCCCTCTTGACGAAAAAAAGACAAAAAAAAAGAAAGAAAGAAAGAAAGAAAAAAAGCCTGAGACCAAAGGTTATGGTACCACTTTGTGGCTCGTTCATAATCTTATCAGCAACATAGTGCCAAAGAAAATGGGTGTACCCCTCGTATGGAGCATAAAGTTGGCCACTATGTTCCCCAAGATTGAAAAATCCAACAAAAAGGGGTGTCTCGCCATCATCTGACCCCTGAGATGATGCCAGGCACAATACGCCATTATCTTGGTTGGCTCTTTATTGTTCGCAAATAATACGATATAATACATGCCTTGCACTATATACGAGAACGATACGTATAATATGTACGTATGACGACACCGGGTACGTATACGAAAACGATACGTACCATATTTTGAATACATACGAGTACTATGTTGTTTTGGCCATAGGCTCTGATTGGTTTAATGTCACGCAGGGGCTACGACAAGGCTGCGTGCTGTCGCCACTGCTGTTCAACGTGTTCTTCGCTGCTGTGATACACGTTGTTCTCGTACGCTTCAGCGAAGACGAAGACATCATGAGGGATTTGGTTCACCTCAAGGAGGATGTAGTGGTTGGAAAAGAGGTACCATTGGCATGCGTGCGAAGGGCTGTATGGGGTATGCTGTACGCCGATGATGCAGGAATTGTCTCAAAGTCTGCGGAGAGTCTCGCAAAAATGATGACAGTCATCGTGACTGTCTTCGAAGCAGCAGGCCTCACGGTGTCAGAAAAGAAAACGGAAACGATGATCTTACGAACACGGGACCAGACACCCCCTCCTCCGCCGCTCGTTATCGAAGCAGCTGGTCAGAGGTATAGACAGACGAGCCAGTTCTTGTACCTCGGCGGCATTATCCACGAAAACGCTGACCTCTCACTCGAAATCGAACGACGGATCCGTCTCATGTGGGCGTGCTTCAAACGGTTCGGACCAGAGTTGTACGACATGAAGACGGCTCGACTTAGTCTGAAAATCCGCATGTTGAAGGCCGAGGTGATTGAGACCCTGCTGTACGGATGTATGACGTGGACCCTCGGTGCACAACACTTCGCCAGACTCCGCTCGGCACACCACCAAATCCTCCTGCGTGTCATTGGCTTCCAGCGTCGGCAGCGTGGCGACTATAGGACCCTCTCGTACGCAAAGGCTCTCAAGCAGACACGATGCGAGAGCATCGAAACGACAATCCGTAAACGGCGTCTGTTCTTTGCGGGAGCCGTGGCACGGCAACCCAAGGGGCGACTACCCAGTCGGATTATGTTCGGGACCATGACGGGTGGGGAGGGACGCAGACCGGGCGGACAACCAAAGTCCTGGCAGAAATGCCTTGCTGAAGACCTCAAGGTGTTTCAAGCCTCCAAGGGGTCCACGGCACAGGTCCCGTTGGTGTTTGGAGTAGAGACCGCAGTATGGACCATTGCAGCAACTAAAGTGGGCAAGTGGCACAGGGGGGTCCTCGAAGCGGCTGAACAGTTCATGATCCGGTGGCACAAGGTAGAGGCGGAACTGAGTAGACAGCGCCACGCATCCGTTGCGGGGGGTGCAAAAGGGAATGGGAAGGGGGGGGGCAACAGTCGTACGGAAACCGCGGCTGATGAGAGCAGGAGGGAAACAGCCGACAGGGTAGCAAGGTACCAGGCTGACTAGTAAGTCCCACCTAGACTACCCGTGCCGCGCACCTCTGTAGCCGCTTCGAACGCGGCACTGTTTCTGGTGGTCTTTCTTTCCCTTTGTTTGTTTGTTTGATTTTTTTTCTTATTTTTCTTTTTTTCATTTTTCTTTTTGCTTGTTGTATTGCCTGTTGTTGCTTCTCAAGGGGGGCACGACAGCGATGCTACAACCCCTCGCATCATTTGCTTCGTTTACTTTGTTTCACTTATTTATGTTACCGTGATCGCTTTTGCCTTTGTTTCTCCGCCTTCCGTATTTTGTCCTAGGACTTTCTTTGGTGGCTTAGCTACGTACGTATTCATTTTGGTTCTGTCATTCCCCGTTCTCTTTCCGGGACTCTCGTGTGTTACACGAGAACGAAACGGAATTGAGTTGGAAGTGCCACGTACCCGTTGTATGGGTGGCGCCCAAGGGAAGGGAGACGGAGGGTGGGGGGGGTCATAGGGAAACCAGGACGGACGAAAGCAGGAAAGAGACGGCAAACAGAGTAGGTGCCAGACCGACTAGCTGGTAGAACCTGCCTGTACTATGGGCACAAACCTGCCTCGGCTGGCCTTCGGTGTGCTCCGGCTGGCTGTCCTATCCTGTCGTTCTCAGTCTTGCTCTGTTGGCGCTGTTTCGGTCCATTTTATTTTCTTTCATTTCATTTGGTTTTTTATTGGAGGTCGCATCTCCTCTGGGAGAAGCACGACACTTTCTTTCTTTTTTTGTCATGCTTTTTATTTGGTTGCTTGATTATTGATTTGCTTCAGTATATTTACTTTTTATTATTTTTTCTTTTCGCTTTTTTCTTTTTTCTCTTTTTTTCTCTTGCATGCACCTGGATTGCTAGCAGGGTAGGTCTTGCCTGTCGTATATGGCGTTGCATTGTCTGCTCTGCTTACTGCACTGAGTGTAGTATCTCTGTGTCGTAGTTTTGTGACCACAGAACTGGTACCTTTTTAGGATGAAGAATCGGCACGGACACTGGGTGTGCTGGATGTCGACGGGTAGAAAGGAAGGTTTAATGTGAAGAACACACACACACACACACACTGCTGCTGCACAGCCTTTATCTTTGGTTGGCGAAATAAAAGTCGGGAAGAAAAAAGAGCCACAAAGTGGTACTATAACGTTTGGTCTGATTTCCGTATTTTGCCTTGGCTATTTTATGTTGCCTTGGCTGACACCAAAAATACAGTTTAGTACTAGGTTTTAGTGTGGAGAACTCGCCCCTACCACTCCTGAACGGCGTGCGTTTCCCCCTTATTTACTTGCCACGTCTCCAGACATCTTTGTTGTGCCACTGTCAACTTGTACATAATGAGTTGGTTGTGTGTCGTTTGTTCATCCGGAGTGAATCGAGTCTCCTTCGAGTTAAAAGCTAAACGGTCGTTCGTTTCGGAGATAATTATAATTATACCTGGTACCGACTACTGGTACATAATGTCGCGGTCGGGCATACATTATAGAAACATAACCACACGCTGTTACAGCGAGATATCTAAAAGAGTCCCCATGTTCGAGGGTCAAACTTAGAACCTCTCATACTACAGTAGTACGTGTACAGTATTTCCTATAAAGAGTAGTGGCAAAGTTAAAGTTACGTGCAAACCCGGTTTATTTTTATTTTTTTCACAGAGATATAGACACAAGCTCCCTGAATTCTGAATTCTACAGCCTCATATTTCGTTCTCCTCATACACGGGATGTATTATATGTACATCCTGCATGAGGACATATAAAACCCTTAAGTACGCGCGATCGAAGTATCATACTACTACTCAGCTTCCAAAGATGAGATTCGACGAAAAACCCTCGATCGCACAGCTAGCTTTTGTTTTTGTTAATATATAGTATATAGTGTTGGGAGTTCCACCCTTGACGGCTGGCGTTGACAGTCATGGCGGCTTTTCTTGACGTTCATGGAGGCTTTTTTTTACGTTCATGACGACTTTCCTTGACGGGTCATGACGTCTGTCCTTGACAGTCATGCGGATGGATGGCCGTCAACAACCATGATGGCTGGCCGTCGCCCGACGTATTTGGTCCGTAAATAAATGTACGCGTAGGGCCGTGTAGTAGGCATATTGTCATGATGAACCTTCGTACGGTCCCTACTCCTTATATTCCCGGACGGAGTGAGTGGTGATTCGGCAGTTATTATTGATATCACCGGTACTAACTACCCTAACGTACTTGATTAAAATGACCGTTTTGATGAAATATTAGTGTGCAAACGGTACCTACCTGTATTTCGGGACAGCGGGGTACTTGGTATGATTGATTGTGACGCTTTCACGCACGCTGTATAGTATACCTGGTACGTTTATTTCAGATTGTTTAATTTTAATTTTAATTTATTTTTAACTATTTCTTCCCCCACAAATAGACACACACTTCCTGAATTCTACAGCCTCAGATTGTGTCCCCCTCATACGGGATGTACATCCTACATGAGGACATATAAAATCCGTAAGTACGCGCGATCGAAGTATTACACTCAGCTAGCAAAGATGAGCTTAGACGAAATCCTCGAGCTCACAGCTGTTGTTTTTTTAATTTTTTAATATAATACGAGACGACGAGGCTTGCTCAGGGTGAATACTCGTATATATGTACGTACGTACGTACGTACGTAAGTTTTTCTTGTTGGCGGGCCCATACCATATACCAGGTATACCTATTTATGGTATACCGGTATATATACGTCAGCTGTGAGAGCGATCGAGTGGTTGAAACTTAGTGGTATCATACACAATACGCCAGACACACGCACGCTCGTTGGGCGGACTTGTTGTACGAGCCTTTACGCCTTTACCCACCGTGTTCTTGACCCACAAATCGTATACCAGATAAAAAGTACCAAAATTATTACCTGGTACGGTTTTTGTGGTGGTCCACACATTTTTTCTTCAGTTTGCCCTTTGTAAACGCGCGGCGAAGCCGCTCTCGGGTCGAGCCTTATAATCCCCTCTGGACTACTACTTACTGTGGGGTTGGGGTTAGGGTTGTAGGGTTGGGTTGAGCCAGATCAACCCCTTCTCGTGATTTTAATCACAAAAAAACACCCAAAAACACGTAAAACCGGCAAGAACTTATATTATATCAGGGACTTTTATCTGGTACGATTTGTGGATTGAAGACCCGTGACGGCGCCTCAAATGTTATGACTGCATAGCTGCTGTTGTTGTTTTGACATGAACTCATCGTGTCCAAAAACTTGTGCCCGAGGTCACGGGACAGGCTCAAAAAAATTGGAGCTGAAGAATACCTAAGGGAAAAAAATTAAAAAATCGTATACGTACGTACGTATTAATAGTCAAATCAAATGCGTACCTGGTATTAGAAAAAATACAAAAAGCAGTCAGATATGTATACGTATCATACATACCCATCAAGACTTGAAAACTGAAACAAAAACACAGCGTATCAGCGTCTACATACGTAAGCACCCGATGCATGCTTAGTTGCAATCTAATTCAAGGGGGTATTATTAACCCCTTAAGAACTGGAACCACGCATTTGGGGACAAACTACTTGTAATTAGTGTGGGTCATTTTTTTCAGTTCTGAATAGAATACACCTGTATCGTACATACTCATACCATGGTATACCGGTCGCCCCGGTAGACCAGTGGTCAGCTTCAAAGGCTACCCAAGTTCGAATCCCACCGTGGTGAGATTTTGACTTTATTTATAAAAATAAAAAGGAACCAATTGCTGAGAGCGCCTTCGTGGCGTGGGTAGGCGGAATCCGACGCAAGTCGACGAGGGAAGAAAGTGCGGAAGTCTTCTCGCGATAAAAATGCAAGACACGTACCATAGTGGGGAGGGGGGAGAAGAGCCTACTTAGTGACCCCGGATCTGAGTTATGACTAAAGAGGGAGAGAGAAAAGAAGGGCGAAGATAATAAATGGGATGGACAAGAAAAACAAAATAAAAAATGTACTATTATTAATAGCGGCTGCGATATACTCTCCAGGGTCTTCGTACGTACGTAGGATGAAGAGGATCATCAGGACGGACACACTTATTACCTCATGATGCTATTTTGTCGTTGGGTATTATTGAATGGGTATTATTATGGAAATAACGGCTTTTGACCTCTCCTTTTGGACTCCACAAAAAAAGGCGACAAAAAGAAAAGAAAAAAAAGGCGACAAAACGAACGAGAGTGGCGGCGAGATGGCATAGATAGGTTCTCTACTACAGACAGTACGCGACAGCACTTCAGAACTCGGCAGTTAATAATTTCAGGCTGGAATTTTAGGCGAAAATAAGAACCTGACCTCTCTGCTGTACTCAAAACAGTGCATTATTTGACTTTATTTGACTTTTTCGTGGCACGTGTCGCGACATGCCGCGACACGCCACGGACGCTGCCGCGGCACGCCGCGGCATGTCGCGGCGAGTGCCGCGAGGAGTGCCGCGGCGAGTCTCGCTAACCCTAGCCTTGACCCTAACCCTACGTGTCGCGGCATGTCGCGAAATGCCGCGGCACGTGTCGCGACATGACGCGACACGAACCACGAAAAAGTCGAATAATGTAGATCCGTGGGCGTTCGGCTTCAGGCCAGAAGGGTGGCGCGAGGTAGCACAGAGAAGGCTGGCCGGTGGTTTTGATTGGTCGTCGAGGACGGGGCGGAGTTTTTTAGAGCGGAAATGGCATGACGCGGAGAGGAGTGACGCATGCAACAAAGCGGCATGCGGCGGCTGCGGATGCAAATGCGACACAGACCGTTGACACCAATGCGCCCAGGGAGGGGCCTGGGCGGGGGCACGACGGGGGAGGGGGGGTTGCTCAAAAGCCTGACGACTGGGTATGGCCATCATCGTCATGATGCGTGCCTTTCCAGTACCGAAGTAGCTCGTAGCTCAGGGAAACCCGTACTCGTCTTCTGTATGCCTCCCTTGCCTGTTTGTTTGTTTTTTGCTTTTTCGCTTCATCGCCCTTTTTTCTTTTCCCCTTTTCCATTCTTGCCTTTTTTCTTTTTTTCTCTTTTGCTTTCTTTTTCTCTCTCTTATTTCAGCTTCGTACGAGCTCTTTCGCTTATTTAGGGTGTTTGCTTATCTTGAACGCGCGTGTGCTTACTGTAGATAACTACTGCTGCAGCTCTCCCCGTTATTATTAGTTGATTGGCTTTGCTTTTGCTTTTTGGTCCTGGTTCTTGGTTTTACGTTTACTGTGTGGGTCGTCACTTTCCTCTTGTTTGTCCAACTTATTTTTCGCCCTTTTTCCCTTTTGCTTCCTTTTTTATCCTTTTTTTTTTTCCTTTTTCCTTTCTTTCTCCTTTTTTTCCTTTCTCCCTCCTCTCTTTCTTTTTCCTTTTTCCTCTTGATAATTTTTTCCTTCTCCTTGCTCCCTTTCCCTTTCCGTTTTCCTTCTTCCTCGGGATTGACTTCATTTTCACTTGGTTGAGGTGTACGATGTGCCACAGCAGCTATTATGTATATCGTACAGCGTTGTACTAAGTACGTATATACGTATTATTTTACATATTATTTGTCCCCTGAGGTATTCTTCAACTGCAAAGCTTCAGCTTTTCGGAGCCTGCTTGTCCTGTGACCACGGGCTATCTTTTTCGCGATCAGGTAATGTAAGAACCACAACTATTACTGCTGTTGTATACCAGGTATATAATACAAGGTATCTACGAACAGTAGCTGTTACACTGTAGCAGTACTGATGTCTACTACTACTATTAATACTGTTATTGTACAGTCAGTATCAATAGTAGGGCAGCGGCCAAAAACAGGTACACCTGGTCCGTTCGGGGCCAAAAACAGGTACATACTAAAACCAAGTTTAAAACGCACCCCACGAACCTGCCGTTCCTTGCAACGCAAAGTAGAGTTTTTCCCATGTTCTTCGTGCTCGCCCGGTGGCTACGTATTATACGAGTAGCTGCTATTGATAGTACGAGGAACGAACGCCTGCTGCTGTATTCTCCCTTCTCAGCTTGCGACACCTCTGGTTTTCGAAGTCAACCACAATCCCGAAGGGGAGCCTTCTATCTCGTTTTAGTTCGGCGAAGGTGTGCAGGCAGATATGTGTGTCGCTCGAGTGGCGTGTGGTGCGAGGTTGCAAGGTGCGAAGGGAGGAGGGGGTCGCCGCGTACGTCGACATTTGTATAGGGCATGGGGTGGAACTATGAAGGGCCTCTGATTGGCTTAAAAACGACAAAAAAAAGGTGAAAGTAAAGCAGAGTAGACAAAATCAGGTATACCTGGGTTTTAAAGAGGCAAAAACAGGTACAACGAGTTTTGGACCAATGGCAGGGCACGTGGAGTGCGTTTTTTACTTGATTTTAAGTATGTAGCTGTTTTTGGCCGCAAACGGATCAGGTATACCTGTTTTTGGCCGCTGCCCTTACCTTGCAAAGAAAGGTCGTCGTCAGAGGCCGAGTCCGACTCATCGAGACTCAATCAGTCATTTTGACTCGCGAGTCCAAGTCCTTTTGAAGTGTCGAGTACCCAGGGTACTCAAAGCTGAAATGACTGTGTCCTCGCGAGTTCCCAAGGTACCAGAAATAAGCTGAGGTGACTGAGTCCTCTCTACTCTCTAGTACCCAGGGTACCGAAAGCTTCAACGACCGAGTCCTCGCGAGTACGGAACCAACGGACGGGTCGAACAAAAAATTCGTTTTATATACTTCGTACACGTTGTTGGTGTATTTTGTATTTTATTATCGCCGTTTTGACATAGTATGGGCAATAAACTGCTAAATAAAGGTGGTCAAGGTACCAGTAGTACCAGTCGTGGGAAATCAAGTCATCAACTCGAGAGTACGAGTCATTTTGAAGCACTGAGTCTTCATGGGAGAATAACCTCTAACGACTGAGTCCTCGCCAGTCCCCGGGGTTCTGAAAGCTGAAATTACTGAGTCCTTGCGAGACCCTAAGGTTCTGAAAGCTGAAATGACTGAGTCCTCGCGAGTCCCCGGGGTTCTGAAAGCTGAAATGACTGAGTACTCACCAGTCCTCAGGGATCTGAAGACTGAAATGGTTGAGTCCTCGCGAGTCCCTAGGGTACCGGAAGCTGAAATTACTGAGTCCTCGCGAGTCCCCGGGGTTCTGAAAGCTGAAATGACTGAGTACTCACCAGTCCTCAGGGATCTGAAGACTGAAATGGTTGAGTCCTCGCGAGTCGCTAGGGTACCGGAAACTGAAATGACTGAGTGCTCGCGAGTCCCGAGGGTACTGAAAGCTGAAAGGCTGAGTACTCGCGAGTCCCTAGGGTATTGAAAGCTGAAATGACTGAGTCCTCGCGAGTCCCTAGGGTTCTGAAAGCTGAAATGACTGAGTCCTCGCGAGTCGCTGGGGTTCTGAAAGCTGAAATGACTGAGTCCTCACGAGTACCTAGGGTACCAGGAGAAGCTGAAATTACTGAGTCCTCGCGAGTCCCCGGGATACAGAAAGCTGAAATGGCTGAGTCATCACGAGTCCCCGGGGTACCAGAAGCTGAAATGACTTGAGTCCTCGTAAGTCCCCAGCGCACCCGAAGCTGAAACGACTGAGAGTACTCGTGAGTCCCCATGGTACCAGAAGCTGAAATGACTGAGTCCTCGCGAGTGGTGCTGCTATGTACTCTGACGATATTTGCAGGGTACTATTAAGGGCAGCGGCCAAAAACAGGTATACCTGATCCGTTTGCGGCCAAAAACAGCTACATACTTAAAATCAAGTAAAAAACGCACTCCACGTGCCCTGCCATTGGTCCAAACCTCGTTGTACCTGTTGTTGCCTCTTTAAAACCCAGGTATACCTGATTTTGTCTACTCTGCTTGACTTTCACCTTTTTTTTGTCGTTTTTAAGCCAATCAGAGGCCCTTCATAGTTCCACCCCATGCCCTATACAAATGTCGACGTACGCGGCGACCCCCTCCTCCCTTCGCACCTCGCAACCTCGCACCACACGCCACTCGAGCGACACACATATCTCCCTGCACACCTCCGCCGAACTAAAACGAGATAGAAGGCTCCCCTTCGGGATTGTGGTTGCCTTCGAAAACCAGAGGTGTCGCAAGCTGAGAAGGGAGAATACAGCAGCAGGCGTTCGTTCCTCGTACTATCAATAGCAGCTACTCGTATAATACGTAGCCACCGGGCGAGCACGAAGAACATGGGAAAAACTCTACTTTGCGTTGCAAGGAACGGCAGGTTCGTGGGGTGCGTTTTAAACTTGGTTTTAGTATGTACCTGTTTTTGGCCCCGAACGGACCAGGTGTACCTGTTTTTGGCCGCTGCCCTACTATTAACTATTAATAGATTGTCTATGTACCCGATGTACCTGGTATGTACCTGGTACGGTTGCACTGCCGCTGCGTGTGTTCTGTTACGTGTGCCCATCGACATCCAGCGAATCCAGCGCCGGTGTCCATTGAGATGTAAGTTCTGTTGTCACATGCTACAAGGCTACGGTACCCAACACTTGCAGAGCCCTACGTACAGTACTCGCCGGCACAAAGGGAGCCAGAAAGACCTGAGACAGCAGCGAGACTCGAAAAACACGGGGGCGATGGCAAAATGCGTTCGCGTGTTCGCATGATAGATCTTGGAAACGAAAGGCACCGAAAAATAAAAGAAACCAAAGAAGAACGGCGCGGCGACCAGTATGAATCTATAGGATACGTCGTACGTACATAATCCAAGCCAAGCTGTTACTACTGTAGTTATTAAGCTGGTACTGGAACGTAATGATAATGATAACGTGTACGGATATCATAGGTCAAGAAAATAATACTCGCAAAAACAGATCCAAACCCGTGCCACAGGAATTGATGGCGCTTCCCAGCAGGCACGGGGTGCGGGAAAGCCAATAAAGAAGCTCGAACCGTTGTACGGCAGTAGTAGAGGTGTTGCCTACTGCCTACCAGGTACTACGTACTGTAGAACGATGCCTCCTCGTATTGTGTAGCTGCAGGTCGTTGCATATCATATGCTGTTGCTTGTCTTGTTGACTGCGCAGCTGCCCAGCAGGCAACAGCAGTACGTACGTGCCTCGTACGAATGCCCTTTAATATCAGGTACGTGCCAGCCTTTCATTGGGCGGAAAGTTGACAGTCCCGTTTCGAAACCGTAAAAATAAATTATATATTTTTGGTCGAAAAATTGAAAGCGGGACCCAGGGGATGGTCGACAGCCACCGCGGCCTTAATATCGTACCTGGTACGTAATACGGGGGGCCATGGTAAATAGGACCTGCGGTAGATTCTAAAATCTATATATTTTCATATTTACACTAACAATATTTGGTCCTATTTACTATGGTCCCCCTTAAATAGTACGGTACCGTACGCGTCAGTTTGAGCACCGTGCTTATTATTTTTGATTCAAAGATGTTCAGGAGACAGCACTTTCTTCATCCCTTTACTTGGTGACAGACACAGCAACGTTGTCTTTGCCTTGAAACGCCTTGGCTGACACCAACCTACTACCTGGTAGGTTTTAGTGGACAACACTCGGCCCTACACCACGCTGTGCCTCGCTTGTCATGTCTCGTGTGGTATATTTTTGTGTGCTGTGGATGGTTGCTATGATGCCACCGATGATACACACGTACCGGTATGTTGTTGCGCCTGAAAATTACGAGAAGACTCGTGTCTACGTCAGGTACTACAGCAGTACAAATATCTGCTGGAGGAGCTACTATTAATACTGCAGGTTGCGGAAAGCGTGCACCCGTCCTCAGGTCGAAGCTGGTGCAAGACCCAAAAGGTCTACATAGGGGAGCCTCGTGAGTCTATGGGCTATGACCCTCCAAACTCCTTTTTTTGGAGGGTCATATGCCATAGTCGTGAGTCGAACCCTTTCGCTACCTCGAGTGTGTGCTCTCGTCGTGGTCATGGTTGGTGAGGCTCTGCAACGTCTACCACGCATCTTTTGCTCATTGTTCTTATGGTTCCGAGGTTCAAAAAATCATTGCAACGTACGGGGGGTGTCGATATGTCTTGGGTGTACGTGTACGCGTGTGCTGGTTGGTGTTGTGCGTTCAGATAGGAGCTTCTGCCATACGTGTGACACCGGCAAAGGGCTGTATGGTGCAGCAGCAGCAGCAGCAGCAGCCACCGCTGTACGTAGTCGGTGCTGACGAGAGGTATAGGCGCAGCCCAACAAGCATACATCTCATCCTGTGGCCGACTTGACTTTGGCGTGAAATTCCGAAACAAACGGCCACATACCACCCTTCCGTCGGATACAGCAGCACAAATCGGTGGGGGGGAATGGAAACAACTTGCTTGTGATGTACGCAACATCAGTACGAGTACAACCAGCGCAGTACCCGTATCAACCTGTCAACGTATGTTAAAATCGAGGTGTTTCATATTTTGTTTGGAAGCAAAAATAAAAATGCAAAAACACACAGAAAAAACATGTTGTGGTGATCATCATCGGTTGACACCGAAGACAGCAGTAGTAGACACAGCAGCAGACAGGACAACACAATAATCAGAACCGACAGCTCGCATAAGCAGCTGCCCGTGTTATCTGTGCTGTACATGCCTGCCTGGCAACTACTCAACGTAGCAGCAGCAGCAGCATAACGCACGCTGTGTGCTACTTGTACGTACACCATGCATCATACCTCCAGAAGGTCGTAGGTGTGGACGAAAATCTCCACTTGCATATTGCTATCCCGCAAAACATCCAGTAAGCGCCTCTCGACGCTGGGAAGGGTCCACCGCAGCGACCTCGCCAGGCCGAAAAAGCAAACCGCGACTCGAGGCGGGCGTCCGAGGGACGGACGCCTATCTGTCGGCTCCACGCGATCCAGCACGAACTGCACCGAGTGCCATGTCGTCAGGACGGCCCCCAACGCGGTGAGCAGCCCCAGCGCGCGGAACCAGTAGCTTCCGTTGTGATAGCCCATCCTGAGCGCTGATACGATTCTCCGCGATGCTCGCAATCGTGCCGAAGAAGATGATGCTGACGACGACGATACTGGGGGCGATAGCGCGACTGATGGAAGAAGAGATCCGCTTCCTACACCCTCTTCTTCTTGCTGTTGCTGCAGCAGCCGCTGCTGCTGCTGCTGCTCCTCCACCTGGTCGTGGTACCTCTCCTTCGCCATTGTGCGTGCACGAGCCTGCACGCGTGCAGCAAGGCCGCGAGCTCACAGATCTGCAGAGCCTACTGGCACTACTGCTGCTGTTGTTGGGCTGCCGCTGCGTGAGAGAGGAGGAGAGTGTGGTGGTGTTGATGACGGGTTGGGTTGTCGACAGACACGGGACAGCAGCAGTCGAGGAAAAAAAAGTGAAAGTTCCAAGTTCAGAATATAATTTTTTATTTCAACATATCTTCACATCTATACGATCTACGAAACATTATTACATTTATTTGCAACCTCGCACAGATCTTCATCGGTGCCCCCTGGATGATCTTAAATCTTTCAGATAAATTCATCCGTGATCTGTACATGATCTGTCTGTGGCTCACGTTGGTGCCGGGGGTTGGAGCCACATATAAGTATTGCACTCAGCTAGCAAAGATGAGCTTCGACGAAATCCTCGAGCTCACAGCTGTTGTTTTTTTAATTTTTTAATATATAGTCTGCATGATCTGCGAGTAGCACATGTTTCCTCGGTTGCATCATCTGTATTATGCGTTATGCAGATCCCGCACACAACCTCTCTCTCACAACGACAGGTTATTAGGATATAATAGAGCGAGACGGCAGGGACTGTCTCCTAGGTACTACAGTACCGATTACTACAGTGTAGACCAGCAACAACACCGCACGGCCTTCTGCGCGTTGAAAAATGCGCGTAGCAGTTATTATAAACCAACCATTTTTATGGACAGCGGGTTTTTGGTAGATAGATGATGCTTGTTCGGGAGTACTTGGGAAGGAGGACTGGGCCCTTGCGGTTGGAGGTGGCAGGGTCAGGGGTACGGAAAGTAGTGGCAGTGATAGCATGTGGGGGGAAGGGTTGGAACAGGTAGAAGAGCTACAGAGAGAGCGAGACGGCAGGGACTGTCTCCTAGGTACTACTACTGATTACAGTGTAGACCAGCAACACCGCACGACCTTCTGCGCGTTGAAACATGCGCGCAGCAGCAGTAGTTATAAACCAGCCATTTATGGACAGCGGGTCTTTGGCAAATGCTTGTTCGGGAGTGCATGGGGGGGGGGGTTGGTCGTTTTGTGGTGGATGACATAGAAGGACGTTGGATGTGGTAGCCTTCTATTTGCGTCTTGCCGGTTTTGATTTGTCGCATGATACTGCTACGCTTTTGATCTGGAGAGTTCTTCACTTTCTGTTCCCTTAGTCTTTTTTGGAACAACACTATACACATTTTTTTTTGTTTGTTTTTTATTATAATATTATTAATATAATATCTAGACTAGATGCACTATTAATAGATAGATCATCATCGTGATCTGTCATTTGACGAACATTGCGCCGCCAACGTGAGAACTCTCCGAATGTTAGTTTTTTCGGCAAAGATCCCTGGTATTCCTATAAGACGCGTTATAGGGACAGTTTTTCCTTTAACATACCATACGTAGTATGGGTTGGCGGTCAGTCAAAAGGGGGCAAACCGCGCCTTTTTCTCCTTCTTCTCTTGTACTATTAATACACACTATCATACGCCAAGACTACGCACGTATTAATATACAAATAGTGAGTATACCACAGGTAGTAAGTCTACGAAGTATCTTTGATTTCCGGCCGTTCGTTTTTTTGTACGTACGTACGTACGCACGGAAAAGAAGCCGGGGGGGGGCGAAGAGTATATACGTACATGAGTTCGTACTGATAATACTTAGTCTAGTAATTGGTGGTACTAATGAGCCGCGACCTCAATGTATCGTGCAAGAGCAGGGGAGGTATTGGTAAAACGAAAAAAAATGCCTGGAAAATTCCGTCCGGACACCTTGTTTGTTAGACCTATATACTTCGTAGATGAATCAAGATGAATGCATGTTTTTATATTTGTCATATTTTATACATACATACATACGTATAATATTACCCCTGGACCGACTCTTCTGAAGATTCGAAGATGCACTACAGACTACTACAACAACAGTAGTAGACTAAATAGTACTGTTGCGGCGGAATAGGCATACGCAACGTAAATACGTACGTAGCGGACGCTTTCTAGATTAGTGTTGTTAACCAACCAAAATAATCAACATTTTAGTTGATTAAATTATGTGATTATTTATAATAAAAAACTAATCACCGAGGCCGTGATTATTTGATTATTTTCAAAATAATCATGATTAATCAACCAACACATTTTTGGTGATTAATCATGATTATTTTCGTAACTGTACGTTTTTCCCTACGGAAACATACCCATTCCCGCGTGCAGTGTGCTGAACTCGTACTGCGAAACTTCCGCGGCACTGCTGTGAGGTTCCACTAGTATGGTGCCAACTTTTGAAAAATAATCATGATTAATCAACTAACCCATATTTGGTGATTATCTGTGATTATTTTCGTGACTGACTCTTCGCAACGGAAAGCATACCTACTACTGCGTGCAATGTGCTGTACCCGTACTGTGAGACTGCCGCGGCCCGTTGTGTGCTGGTGTGCGGAGCTGTGCTGGTCTGCGGAGTAGCGACGCCAACTTCCTCGCAGGAAAACGCCTTCCATTTCTCTACAAAAAAATCAATAATCGCGATTATTCACCCAAACATGATTAATCAACAGCTACTTGATTATAATCAAATAATCGCAGTTAATCAACCACGGAAATATCCAAATAATCAATAATTTAATCAAGCCCTTTTTTTGTTGGTAACAACACTATTCTAGGTATGCAACTCCCTGCATTAGTCAAAGGAAGCGCCGCCTTGGTCAGACCAAAAACCAAAAACACACAAAACCAATCCGAGGGAAAAATGAAGAGAACTTGAGCGTGCGTGACTGCGAAGCGAGATTGAGTAGAGCGATCGTTACAGCAAGGTTTGTCGAAGGTTTGATACTGAGATCTGTTGTGTAGCACTGGAGGATCAGGAAGAGTTCACAGGCAGAAGACTGGTACTTTGCAGGAAGCTGTTGATACCAGAAGACAAGGAGGCAAGCCAACCTGAAAGCATGTACGGAAAGGAAACGAACTACGAAGCGGTGAGAGACTAGGGACAGGTGGATTGAAGACCAGGGTGCGTACGTCTAAAACGGCTCTTATCCTTCGTTACATGGGGCTTCAGCTGAGACACCGTAGAGACATGTTTTGAGGTGAACAGGTAGGCAGCAGCATGAGAAAAGTACAGCAGCTACAGGCATCTTTGCTTCTTGTTCAAGTTCAGAAAATAAACTGAGTAGTCTAAAACATGAACGATTTTCTAGCTTGAGGTACCCTCGTCGTAACGTTGTAGAGTACTCTTTGGAGACCCTAATTTTGGTAGCGAAACTTCACATTTTGTAACGAAGCTTCACACGAGAAACCGTTCACACAGACTCGCACTCTACTTGTACACCTGAGCAATACTGAGGTAGCGCTGTTGTAAATGCTGCCTCCCTTGCCCAAAATGTCGTAAACACTTACTGTCTCTGCTCAAGGTTGTAACTCTTGTGCTCTATTATTCTCTTATCTGAAAACCATTTTATATGTGACTTGAAAATACAGTACAAGACACACTACGTGGGCACAACTACAAAGTACCTGCTATATTCCCTGTCAGTTGTGCTACTCAAGCCGCTTACCATATACAGGCACACGTATGCAGGACACAACACGTCACAAAAGCAAAAACATGAGCAGCTACTACGTGCCCTGCAGTTTTTTTGTTGTATGTACTGCTGACGGCTGTACTGCTGTACCAAAATACTCGAATGGAAAAGGCCCATACACTTCTTCTATGATATACAGTACAGCAATACAGAGAGCAAACGAAATGTGATTTTTTTCTCCCCGCCTTGAATACGAACGACGTCACTGCTGTTTTTGTATAGTGTAGCGCGACAATTTTTTCGTAAGCGGCTACAGGGTCACGTAGCCCTGACCCATTTGGTGTTTTTTATTTTTATTTTTCGTGCCCACTTTTCCGGAATGGCACGAGTCCAAACAAGCCAACTATGGCACCAGGGTTTGGCCCTTTTCCCACAGTTTTGGCTTAGGTTTTGGTAGCCATAAGCCACCTTTTTGAGGACGTTCACGTTTTTTTGGTCGGTTTTGCGCAAAAGAGCGAATATGGCACCAGGGTTTGGCCATTTTTCCAGAGTGTGACTTCTTCGTGTTTTAGGGTGTATTTAAACACATAAGCGGGGGGTGAACATAAACCAACGCTGAAATGCTGAATCGTATGCATATAAGTCAATCACTTTAATGCTGTTTAAGTATTCAGCAAGTTCCCGATGCCGACTGGCATCTAGCCCGGGCTTTCAACGAACCCAGCGCCAAAAATAGGGGTGGCATAGGCTGCCTATGGTATATTTTCTCTTGTTTTGCCACCCCTTGTGCCCAAATCCTAATGGCACGTGCCCACTCCAGCTTATGGCTTTGCTATGGTACATAGAGCCAATTATGTCAATCGCTATGCCCACCAAATTGGGTCAGGGCCTAGGTCCACGGCCATTTTTTTGAGTTTTTGTATTTATAATGATGCTTGCTCTGCACGCAGATCCCAGTGACACTATATATACCGCCATTGATATAATATCATTTGATGAGTCCTACAGAAGAATTGATGCTGGATTCCTACAGTCGGATGTCGACGGTAGAAAGGAGAGTTTAATGTGAAGAACACACACACAGCAATACGAGACGTACTATCAAGATATGTATGTATGTGCGGCGATGTAAACTCAACCAGTGTTGTTTTGGTTATTTTTTAGCAATCGCTGCCGCTTTCTGCCCCACCAACGCAAACAGCAAGCAACAATATAATACCTGGAACCAACAGCTATCCCCGACGCAGAATGATATGTACGCTCCACTCCCGTTTGCAACAAGAAAAAGGCCAAATACAGCAACAACACAGTAACAACAGCCTGCAGCAACAACACAGTAACAACCTGCCGTTATGTATGCGTATACGTACATGCTCGCTGTCAAGGAAGCGAGATATGACTCGGCTGGTGGATGTTTTGTTTTGGTTATTTATCGCTGTAAACCGCTCTGCTCGCTGCTTAGCTATACGTGTCTGCGCTGAGTTTTTCCTTTTTTTCAGGCACCAACATTACATGCCTGCCTGCTAGAGAGCGTTGTCTACTATCAAGCTGGGGGGGTGTCTGTTTAAATTCAGGCAGGATGGTGAAAACGGAATGACATGGACTGTTGAGCCAGTTTTGATTTTTTCGTTTTATGATTTCAAAATTAATACTTGTCTATTATACCTTGTATAGTATTATACATCGATTGGTCTAGATGATTAATAACACATACATACATGTACTCTTACAACTGTTAATAGATACATATACAGAAATACACAAACAGATTGTCTTCCCGTGCTCGCATGTATGGTAAACCTGCTCGTAATTTGAAGTAACATACCAGTGCTCCCTATCATGACGAAAGAACCCCGAAAGCAACGCCCGAAGACACATTCACCATGACAATACACGTCAACCAGCCATCTTCATCACAACAACAACAGAAAAGAAGAAGAAGAAAAAGCCAACGAAAACTACGTTTACAGTCATAATCCCAAGGAAATGGCTAAACCGGCAACCAAGACCAAAAACATGAACTACTACTGTTGAACCAGTTTTGTTTTTCTCAGGATGATTGTTGTTGAACCAGTTTTGTTTTTTTTGTGTAAGTACTTGTTGCGTGATAAATCACTACAGGAATGTGCCTACGTTCATCATACAGGTTGAAAATGAGTTCGGGTTTGTTGATTGAACTACACCTGATGCATACTATGAGACGATCACAAGACAAGGGCTTTCTATGGTTTTATATCTTCGCAGATTCTACAGACACTGCAAGGTTGCTCTCACAGATGTTTCAGGGGTGGCGATATTGCAAATTGGTTCTAGTTTTCGATTCTGTATGGGGAATGTAAGCCTTTCTATAGCTGCTCTTTGTCATGCCGAGAACGTACCGGAATTGGAAACATGGTTTAGAGATATTATCATAGGGAGTCGGGAACGGGGGAAGCTCGATAACAGCACGTTGGAATTTTGAGGATTATAGAGAATACATTAATACTAAGCAATGGAAACAAAATATTATTTCAGATGTCAGTGGAGCTACACGTCATGGGAATTACTACATATAGCAGAGCTACATACATCCGGGGAGCTACTATACCAATACTTTCAAGGCTACATAGGAATTTACTACTAACAGTTATGCATGAATATATGTAGACCCTGAAACCTTTATCGAGTGTTACTCTATGAATGAATGTTGATACCTCAATAAAAGTTTACAAAATGATAGATTCTGCTGTTCCAACTTCGTTGAGATAATGTGTAAAGGATGTACAACAATGACGGATATAGCTAATGCCTACAATGAAATTGATGCGTCTTAGATACCTAGGGGATTCCATACGTTACTATGTTAGTGAAGACTCGAGCTTTCGAAGGGTTGCATATATATATATTATGATAAGTGGACAACTTTCAATAAACCAGGAAGGTAGATATACATGTACTCGAAACCTTTTCCCACCCACTTTGTCCCGAGCCACTGTTTATGCCCGTTTGATGGAGACAACCCGGTGTTACTAGCCTCCATCGATCCCCTGGACTCCACTCGTCTCCCTGGACTACATCGTTGGATACCATATTCGCCTTGTACGACGCAGCGTCGTTCGAGTCCGTCGTGTACTACGCATCTTCGTCGAGTACATCGGGTACAACACAGCGTCGTCGAGTCCGTCGTGTACTGCACAGCCTCGTCGAGTACATCGGGTACAACACAGCGACGTCGAGTTCATCTTGCTCTACACGACAGCAAAGCGAGAGGTTTCGTCAAAGGGAAACGGGCGGCGTCCCGGGGAGGGGGGGAGGAGTGATGGAAGGGAAGAACATAACCGGGTCACCAAACGACCATGGCAGGAAGAGGGGGACCTTTTTGGGGACCTTTTGGTGGACCTTATCCGAGGGGAGGCCCGCCACAGGGAGGCCCGCCACAGAGCGGCCAGGCTGGAGGCCCACCACAGGGTGGCCAGGTTGGATGGGGTCCACAGGGTGGTGCAGGACAAGGGGCAACAGGACCGGCAAATCCTGTAGGAGCGGGAGGCGGGTATAATCAGATGGCCCCTCCCCCTCTACCGTCGCCCTTTGGAGTCGGAGGACGATGGGGTCCATAGGTAGCCCCAAGAGGAGCACAATCGAATTCTACATCGCGGTAAGGACCTCCGATGGTGCCAAGGCCGCCACTGCAACAGCAGCCAGGGTTCGCTGGGAAACAGCAGCCGGGGTTCGCTGGGCAACAGCAGCCAGGGTTCACTGGTCAACAACAGCCAGGGTTCACTGGTCAACAACAGCCAGGATTCACTGGTCAACAACAGCCAGGATTCACTGGTCAACAGCAGTCAGGATTCACTGGTCAACAATAGCCAGGGTTCATCGGACCAGCGGGAACTCAGGGGTGGCAGGCACCGTGGGGTGGTCAACCCATGATGCYGGGGTGAGGACCCCAGGGAGGACAYCCACCCTTCCCACTAGGAACTGATGGATCGCGGATCGGACAGCTTAATCCGTTATACGACATAACCGGAGGTTTTTCGAAAGAAG